>VYZV01013202.1:158395-265113 GCA_013401275.1 Pandion haliaetus
GAATCCAGCCCTGCCCCTCCTCTCCGGGAGCTTTCCGTAACAGACCGGCTCTCAGCTTGGCTCCTCTGTTCTGTGTTTGCTTGCTCCTCACTCCCGCAAGGAAGAAAACAATTCTCTTAGGAAATCGGGTGATTTCTTACCAAAACTAATGTCCAGCATTTCATCGCTCCGTAACCGTGTGGGAGGTCCACGCTAAAAGCTTCGCCAGCAGAGGGGTAGACACATGCGGGAATGTGTAAGAAACAACGCAGGCTGCGTTGTACGTACACAGCATCAATTGGCGATGGGCACACAGGTTCCACAAACCGACTCACAGTGTGGTCCCGGCTCCTGGGAAGCTTGTTCGGGCCACTGGGATATTTACTGCAAACAATTTTACGCAACAGCTCTCTGCAGCGTGTTACTGAAGAGCAAGAGCCCACCGGCAGCAGCGACCCATCACAGTCGTGCTCGCTGCAACACTTCAGCGTGTTCCTGTTCCAGCGTTGCTGGGATAGCGGCATAGCATGGGTGATTAATTGGCAACCAAGGCAGAGACAAATCCCCTCTGAAGTATTCTCCGTTGACCCCAGCATAACTGTGGTGGCATTTAAATGCTCAGCTATACAAAACTACCCAGCATAACGCTTGCTCCTACTTGAGGCTGGTGGGAGCGATGAGGTGCTCACAAGATACCGCTGAAGGTTGGGTTGTTCAGTAGTAGGACACCCCTTAATAAGGTGAACTCTCTTGCCAATATCGAGACCTGACTGACTGTGGGCTGGAAGCAAGATCTCTGGGTACCCACCAACCCAAACGTGAAGAATTAACTGTTCTTTCCGCTTAATTTTTCTTGGGCAACTCACATATCTCTTCCAAGCTTCAGTTTTTCACCTGCAGAGTGGGCTTCCCAAAGAAGCATTGAAAGGCAAAACCACATCAACTTCCCAGTGGAATACATTGGCTTTTCCACTGAAATCCAAATACCCCGGTCTGTCATGGGACATTGCACTCCTAGGTTCCTCAGAAAACGATCTCTTCCTTGGGTTTTGCTTCCCACAATAAATCGCTCCCTCAGGGTGAATCATAGTAGTCCTGCGTTCAGAGTATCAGAGTGCATATCCTGGGCAAGGTAGTCTCCTGGTTTCCTTCCAGAAGGAGGATCAAGGGGCACCAAATTATAATTTCTATGCAATAGCACTTCAGAACAATTTAGCAATATTTTTCCAGTGTTGAGGCATTCAGCTTTTTGACCAAAATTCTCTACCCACAAAAGCCCCAGTAACATCTGCAAACTTCTTCAAAAGCAGGTACTTCTCATATTAGTTCAGAATTAAGTTTTCATCAAAACCTGATTTTCTTTGAAATCCTATTTATTATTGCTTAACAATCACTTTAAAGTCTATGGGTGGGAAGCAATACAAAAGCATCTTTCATTATTCATTAAGGACAAATGATGCAGGGCTTTTGGAAGAGAATAGAAAGTACACATACTTTTCTGCACTTAAAACAATTATTTCTTATTAATAACCCTGCAGAAAGGTGCCCCACAGAGACCTGCACTTTGGCTGCTTTTGAAGTTAAGTCTCTTGATCACAAAAAGAATTATTCTTCCCCTGTGACATTCCTGAGCAGAGATCCCGGGAAATGTTTTGTGGTGTTTTTTTTGTTTTTTTTTTTAAAAGATTTAGATGGTTGTTTTGGGGGGTGTCCCCTTCACGGGATGGAAAAGTAACATCATCGTACTTTCAGAGATCAAGACCTGTCAGATAAAAAGCTGCAGCTACAGAGCAAACCTGCAGCAGGCTTGGGAAGAGGATTGAGGAGCCACAAAATCAGAAGGGATCCTGTAGGTCTCATCCAACCTCCTGGGATTCTGCAGGACTTACTCCAGTTTAGCACCACACTTCTTGTCCTGGGAGTAGCTCAACTGCATGTGCTGTTCCAGATGTACTTGGTGCACACTGAGGAGAGGGAGCAGGCATCGCCCTCCATCCACTGACCCACTTGGTCCGCTGTCACCATCCTCGCTGCTGGGATGCACTGCTCCTCAAGGTTCACTTGCTGCCCAGTGGCAGCCCAGGGCCTTTGTAGCAAAGCTGCTCTCCAGCCAGCCAGTCCCCAGGGGAAGGGGACAGTCCATCCTGCGTTCAGGACTTTGGACTTGACCTCACTGGATTTCGTAAGATCCCTGTTGGTCTGTTCCTCCTGCCCATGAAGGCTATGCTCAGTGGCAGCCCTGCCCTCAAACCCATTGACTGCATATTTGGTGTCATCTGCAAAGTTGAGGGTGCATTTTGTCCCCTCCTCAGGTCAATGCTAGGGCTGTTAGGACAGGTGCCAGGAAAGACTGCTGCTGATGGGTCTTTCCCTTTGTAAGGGGAGGTCTTGCCCCTTGTAACTGGCCTCCACGTAGACTACAACCCACCCCTAACATCCTTGGAGCCCAGCTATCCAGCCAGTCTTTCACTGCTTTACAAAGCCACCTATCTGGACTGTGATGTCCTAATTTGGATGCCAGGATGCTGTGGGAGACCATGTCAAAATCCTTTCCAGCACCAAGGTAAACGGGGTGGTGCGGGATCCCGTGTGAAGAACCACAGACAATGCTTCTTGTCCACCTCTGTCTCTAGGACAGTGCTCCTTGTCCACTTCATCCCAGGAAAGGGTGGAGGGGGGAACTCTGATCTGCAGAGCTGAGGATCTGCTATTCCAGATAGATGGAAAAATGGGGCAGGCCAGACTAAAAGTGACATCCTTGGGAACTTGGGGCCATGTGGGGACCACAAGTGCCAGTCCGGCTGGAAAAGAGAGTGCGTGGGGTCCTGCTAGGCTCGGAGAGAGGGGCCAAAAGCAGAGCACACTGCCTGGGGAGCTCCCTGGGGCCATGTCGCAGCTCCTGGAGCTCCTCAGAGGGGTCGCTGCCTGCTGAAACGTCCTGAAGAAAGCAAGTCCTCCTTTGAAACCCTTCTCTGACTCCTAATTTGATAGTGGTACCCTGTAAAGGAGGTGACAGGTCCTTTTTATTGGCACGTTTGTCCAGGACACTGCGTGTGTGGCTATGAATCCTTCAGATGTTTAACCCTCTCACCCTTCTCTCCCCATCGCCCTGATTTCAATCTTCTACATTTGATTTTTGTGCTGGAAGATAGAGAAATGCCAGTGGTTTTCTTTCTTTCCTTTTTTTTTTCTCTGTTTTTAATGAATTTTTCATTTTGTTCCACTGGTACAGAAAGAATAACAATGAAGCAACAGTGTCAACACAGAAAGAATTTTCTCCAAAGTCACACCATGGCCAATCTGCAGCAACAATAATAGATTTTATGATTCCCACTAAAGAGAATTGTTGGTGGAGGGGGCGGGGGTGCATCTCAAAGGCTAAGTTATTTGTGCTTTCCACACCACGAGGTCCTGTTATAAGCAGCTGTTTAAAGAACAAGCAAAAAAAAAAAAAAAGATCATTCTGCAAAAGCTGATTTCTAATAGCAGAGGAACAAAAAATATACAGGTGCTTTATGATGTTTAAAGAAAATAAGTTGCCTAAAAAGGCAGCTTTCTCCTGCTTGCTCTGAGAGATGGGCAAGATGCTGCCAGGGGCTGGGGACCACAGCTGGACTGAACAGCTCTGAAAGGGCTTTGGATTTTGTCTGTGCCTGCAGTCCTGCTGGACTCACGATCCACAGTGGCTGCCCCAGTAATGGGTATGCTTCCAAGTATGAGCAAAGTTCTCTTTTATATTTGTCGTTTTTTCCAGGAGGTGTTAACACCAATTTATGAGCTCAGTGGGATGACAGAGATGGGTGAGCAGTGCTGACCTTGGAACTTACCTCTGTCAGATTTCTTTTTCCGCCCCATCTCAAAGTCAGTCTAAAAGCAATAAAAAGATATTGGAGGGGGGAGCCAGGGCTCATCCAACTTCATGTTAAAGGAGAAAAACTCAGTGAACACAATCTCAAAAAGCAGATGCCTCTAACATGGCCATGCTGTATCCATACAACTGTTGTTTTGGGGAAGGGCTGCACATTTCATGTCGGTCTCCTGCATGCTGCTGCTGCCATGAGTGCAGGAACACTTGTGCAATGTGAAATTAATACTGGCATTACTTTTTTGTTCCTGTGTATATACTGTGTATATCCAAGTGCCTTTTCTTCCAGGAAGTGCATACTACATGTAGCTGAAGATGGTCTGAAAACAAAACCTGTGCTTATTTTCATCTGTTTTCTTACTGCTGTCAAAGTGAGAAAATCAAAGATATGCTGTTAAGCACTCACTCCACCTCACCCAGGATATGCAGCAGCTCATAAGCTGTGAATGTGAGAGCGCAGAAACAGGATTCTCTCTAAAAAGAAAGAAAAACAATTAACAAGGTGGGGAGGGGGAAGCAAATAAAAACTACTACTCACAAAGATCATTCAGAATGAACATCTTTGCCTGAATTTTGGAGGTTAAACAATCAAGCTGACATTTTCTTCCTGAAAATAATGCATTGTCTGTCAAGATGCTTTTTGGGCCAGAAATGCTGCCCAGTTCCGACAGTGATACTGTTTATGAGCTATCAAGTGAAGGTGACTGCTTTAAATAATTGTCCTGAGGGAAGGGAGCAGAAATGCTAGTGACATGTGGCAACACCTGCCCAGGTAGCACTCCTCCTCCCTTGGATGGTGCCTAGGCACAAGCACCAATAAATTTGCTGCCGTATGGGTATCAGCAGCATTTCCCAGATTGACATTTCCTCTGTTTGCTTCGAGTGCCTGACAAATGATGGAAGCATGAGAACAAAAAAGACTAAATCTTATCTTAATAGTCTTCCATTATTAACTGTCTCCAGATTTATTCATCACTTAAGGATGGAGAGAGCGAGCTAGACACTACTTGTGTGAACCCAGGCAAAGTTTCCAACTTTACCAGACCTGTCTGATTTCCATCAGTGAGATCTGACCCTACAGTTTGTTCCTCTTTTACCATGTACGCTGACTATGGAGAAACACTGGACACATGCTGCTCTCACCGCCTGCCAGCTCTTGGCTTTCAGATCCTTTCTCCTGCCCTTGAATCCACCTGGGATGGCAGCCATATGGTGAAGCAGAAGCAGGGACCAGCTTCTTCTCTCTGCGGGGCCCCAAGCTGCTCCTGGGGAAAAGGGAGAAGTGGGGGCACTGGTGCTGTCCAGGCAGTAGCTGGAAAAGAAGATCATCAAGGGGCTGGATAATCTGATTCCCCATCAGCGTGCTTCCCTCTGCCATTACCATGCT
Source organism: Pandion haliaetus (assembly GCA_013401275.1). NCBI lineage: Eukaryota > Metazoa > Chordata > Aves > Accipitriformes > Pandionidae > Pandion > Pandion haliaetus. Next base: position 163,627 of record VYZV01013202.1, read on the forward strand.
CTAGGAAAGGAATGTGAATGTGCTTGAATGATGCTTTATTTTCCAGCACTTTATGTACTGCCCTCCTGTAACTGTCAGAGACTTGCCCAGCAGCCCTTGTCCAAATCACCTGGCATCTCAAAGGATTTCTTTCCCGAGAAAGATAGCAAGGTCATTCTCACTTGTGGTTCCCATGGGTGTGCACTGGTAAATGGATGCAGCATCGTGGGAGCTGGCTGGGCAGATGGTGGAAGGACCAAACTTTTACCTGAACAGAAATGAGAAATCTGGGGGGCAGTGAATGGGGGAGAGGAGGAATCTGGCCACAGAGGCAGGTGCTACAGTCTGTGGCCAGCAATCCCGCTTAGCTGCCAGAGCCTGGGCTGATGACTTGCAAATGGGTACAGCAGCAAAAAGAGAAAAATACGTGGTGGCTCAGGGAAACATAGACCAACCCCTTTGCAAAACCCAGCACCCCGAGCCAGCATGTCCCAAGCCATGCAATATTTCTGCCTGCTGTAAGCGTGGGATCATTTTTCAAGACAGATCTTAATTTGTGTTTCCTTTAGCACTTTTCCCTAAAAAGCCAAAAAAAGACAGCTTCCACTGAAGTTCCCACCCTGGAGTTCCCTTTCTTAGTTGGACCATGTCCACTTCTCAGAAACTTGCTGTCATTAGGTGCCCAGCTGAAATGCCATTGAAATGCTTTAATTAAAATGGACATTAAGAGCTCACTTGTTCAAGCCAAAGAACATTAGGAGGAATTTAAATGAAGAGGTTTTTAAATCTGTGACATTTGTTCTAATGAGAAAACACTTTCTAATCCTGACTGTCTCCTAATTCAAAACAGATTGGAAAGACTGCAAGTGAAAACTATTTTTATTTTTTTTTTCCCTCCAAAAGACACGTCCTGTAATTTGTAGACCTAACTGGCAAATAACATTCATCTTTTCCCCACAGCTTCCTCATCAGCTTGGAAGCAGGCAGTGAAAAGTAGTGTGTGGAGATACCCACATGTATGCATTTTGTGTTAGGACAGGTAACAGAACTCACAGAAATTTCCATCACATCAGTCCTAGCACCTGAGGAGGAAACCATTACCAAGGATGCAGAGTGCTCCTGGTCCACCTAATGAAAGGCATATTGCTGCTGTGGTGTGCTGAATGCTGAGGAAGAGCAGGGAAACAATCTGTTTGCAACAGAGAAAAACTACACTTCCAGTAATTTGTTGGAGTAGGACTATTTTCATCTGAAAACACTGAGATAAGGAAATGTAAATAACAGCAGAAAGAAAAATGTGAAGCCTCAAATGAGAGTGACTTGGGGACCAAGCAAACCATTTCAGGGTTGTTTTAGACAGATGCTAGAGAGATGAAATACAATCCCTCTTTTCATGGTCTTTCTTTTTAACCACAGCCATTGGAAGAGAAGGCAAACTACTTGTGAAAACTGCAGGCTCCTTAATTTTCTATGTTTTTCACAAATGAAAGTCCTGCGCAGTGGAAGGTGACGTGACCTGCCTCTCCCCTGGTTGTCTTTTATTTGGGAATATTAACCTCAGCATAAAACAGTAAAGCAGAAAACTTGCTGGGTACTACTACTACTCACTGGGAATCCCAGTCATCCATGCTCCTTAAGGACTTTATCCTTTTCCCTAGGGAAAAAAGACTTGACTGGACCAACAGAAATCCTTAAAATATCAGCTTTCCATCAGGTCTCCCAGTCCCTTCCATGCTGGGACAGTGACCTCCTGCTATTACACCTTATCCTGGTCTCTCTTCTATAAATGCAGCAATGGTGACCAGCCTTTGCTGGGCCATGAGCAGCATCCTGCTCTGCTCCTCTTGGCCCTCATTTTAATGTTTTAATGTCCTGTGACCAGAGGCAATGCAGGACTGTTTCACAAGCAGAGCATCTTCTCTGAGCTGTAGTCCGGGGATTTCTGAACAAGGGCACAGTGTTTTGGTAAAGTAGACAGACATCAGCCTGAATCCAACTTCCCACCTCCTTCAGATTTTGCAGAAGTTGGCTCCAGAACTAAAATTCACTGGCAGTCTTATTTCTCTAATGGGACAAACAAAAAAAAACTGGATACGAAGACCCAGATTCTGAAGATCAGGATGTTTGTGGCACATATCTATCTTTAGTTCAATGCACAGCATTACCTTCATTAACAAAGAAAGTGGTTGCATATGGCATTACCTTATTTAAGTTTCAGATCTGGCTGGTTGCTATTATTGAATGGATGCTAGTGCCAGTGGTTCCAGATGGACTGCATTTGCATTGCTTCTTGCTGGCTTGCTGTAAATACACTAGCAAAACCGGCAGCATTATTCCCAGAAACACCCACTTACAAGCATGTATCAGTAACTTTGTGAAAGTGTCTTTGAATTCATCCTACTGAGCATTCACTTTGGAAACGTGAAACAGTTTACCTATGAGTCCAATTAAAACAACTTAGGCTGTAAAATTTGGGTACTCATAGCCACCTTCTTGAAAGAATAATCCTGTGTTGGCATAAATGGGTATAAATCAATGAAGATCAAGAGACTGACACCCATTTATGCTCACTGACAACCCACCTTAGATCTTACTCAGTAAATCATCTCAAATACTGTGGAGAAACTCAGAACTGTTCTGAAACATCTGCAAATAAAGAAACAGGAAATGCATCCCTTATTTCAATGGGAATTAATTCACTGGAAATACGGCGCTCCTTAGCTTCTGGATGCAGAATTTGTAAACATAAAGCATCTACAGTCATTTGCCAGTTTTGAAAATGGGTCTCTTAATCTTAACTGTCCCCTCTGATATCCCATCTGCACCTCCAGGCAGCTCTGCTGCTGTTCTTCTAATCTTTCCTCCTCCTCCTCCTCCTTTGACTCTTTGTCACGATGGATGACCCACCATGAATAAAAGATTAGCATGTACCAGATTCAAACACAGCTGTTGCTTCTGGGGTCAACACTCTAACTCCTGAGCTGTCTTACAGGAAGGCTGCAGAGCCCAAAGGGTTCACCTCAGGTCTACATTATGTAGGTGCACCTCCAGTCACCTCCTAGTCCAGGTTGAGAAGAAAATGCTTCATCTGTGAGTCTTAATGGGGCCAAGGCAATTCTGTGAAGGCTGTAAATTTTAGGCCTGTTTTCAAACAGATAACAGGGCATGTCACCAGCAAATCCACAAGATTGGGTGAAGGCTCAAATGGTGGCCAAAGGAAAAAAATAAGGATCTAAACTTTGAATTTCTGCTCAGCATTTATTGGCCCAGTCTGCTCCAGCCCAGCACTTGAATGTAAGGAAGGGGTCAGTTTGTGCCAGAGCAGTGCTGGGCTGGGGGACACGGGCCTGGCCTTCCCTCCCGGAGTTTGTCCAGCACTAGTTTGCAGCCATGTGGCATGAAGCATGGTTGGACTTGAGTATGGGCCCAGGCCTGCGCTGGCAATGCAGTTGAGGGTGCGCACAAGATGTGAGCGGTGCCCCAGAGTAGATGAGAGAAGAGAGCAGGAGCCTTTGGTTTGTTCCTACCCTCAACTCAGTGGACAACCTGCCCTCACCGAGTTGCCTGACTTACTGAGTTTGAAAGCCAGAGGCTTGGACATTTTGAAAGTAGAAGAGGCCATAGATTATCTCATTTGATGTCTGGTACCTAAAATGGGATTTTGCTCAGTTGTTGCCATATTGAGAACTTGTATAGGGCTAAACTTGGTTAAACTTCAAGGAAGGCAGCGGACAGAAAGGTGCTGATCTCCTCTCTCTGGTGATAGGACATGAGGAAATGGAATGAGGCTGCATCAGGGGAAGTTCAGATTGGACATTAGGAAAAGGTTCTTCACGGAGAGGGTGGTCAGTCCCTGGAACAGGCTCCCCAGGGAAGTGGCTATGGCACCAAGCCTGTCAGAGTTCAGGGAACGTCTGGATGATGCTCTTAGTCATATGGTTTAGTTTTAGTCCTGCGAGGAGCAGGGAGTTGCACTCGATGATCCTCATGGGCCCCTTCCAACTTCAAATATTCTGTGATTCTATGAAACTTACCTCCCTGAAAAACACCCAACTAAGAAACTTGCCTTGAGGAGAAGGTATCGAGAGAAGGTCTTTGGGCCACCATTTTGATGGACCCTCCTGATGGTTAATCTCACTTTTAAAACACGTGTTTTGTTTCCTCCAGCAATAGTTCAGCTTACCTCTGCTACGCTGAAGTGGCCTTCAACACCCACTGCTTTCTCCTTCTGAGAGCACTTACCCACCACAATCAAATGCCTTATGAGCCTTGACACAACTGAAAACAATAGGCCATCACAGCCCACACCTCATGGCACTTCTCTGATATTTAAGTAATTTCAGTGGCTTTTCTCCACACATGCTTTCACCTCTAGCAGCCTTTTAAAACCCCAGCCTTGGTGCTGTACTTAGCACTGGTTTCTGAGAGCTGTACACAAACTTAAACCAGTCTGACTGTTCCCCCTTGACTCCGTGTTGAAACACCCAGTGATCACATTGTAAGTAGGTAGGAAGTTATCAGTTTGAGGTCCAATTCAACACTCACATTGTTTTCTGATACTCTTCTCTGGAAACAGCCTTACAGAAACTACCAGGACAGATTATGGGCTGTGGTGGCACTCAAAACAAACAAGGATGGCAGAACTAGGTCTGCTGAAAGGAAGACATAAATGAAATTCACCTTCCAGCATTCACTGCAAGTGAAGCTGATCTGCATTTCTTATACCAAGCAAAGGCTACAGCTCAGATGCTAATTTTATCTTGCTGGCTTTGTACCGTCCTTGATCTTCAAGAGAATTCAAAATAACATGTAGGAAATGTATAACTAAGTCCTTTTAAAGAAGTAACTGCAAAGTGCATAACACTGCTCAAGGGGAAACAGCTTCTCTGCTAAACACAGAGTAGGAAATCAGATCATGCTGGAAGACCGAACAAATGGACTTTTTACGCCTTATCCTCACAACTGGGCTGTTAGGGGAGACCAGGGCAGCTTGGTCTCCATCTGCCCTACAAAGCCATCCCTGATGGTAGCATATACGAAAGCCACGTCCATCTTCACCTCTTAACAGCTTGTGACAACCTGATCCCTTTGCTGAGCAGGCACGGGGCAATTGCCTGTAATGGACATCAGGACCACTTTGTGCTAAATGTTAGACACAGCTGTTGCAAGAGACCCTCGCCACTCTGAGTGTAAATACCCAGCGCCAAGTGCTGGGGCAGGGAAGGGCTGTTCCCCTCTCTGAAGACAGGCAGTCATCCCTGTGATGGTCCCAGCAAACTCAGGAGAAGTTGGGTGGGAAGCAGACAGTCCCACCACTGCTGTGTGCTTGCCTGGCTGGGGGAATTTGCACTAGGAGGGGAAGCACAAGCCCAAGAGAGATGGGTCTGGAGTGCTTTAAGCCCTGCCAACAGCTTGCTAGTGCAGCTCCCACAATCAAAGCTTGGGCTTCTCTCCCCCTGCAGAGCTCCAGTTGAGGCAGGAGTTTAGCAGGAGTTTAGCATGAGCTTCAGGGCTTGATGCTCTGGTCACAGGAGCAGTATCAAACCTGTGCTAAACTGAGTGTACAGATACATCTGCTGCAATGGTCTTCAAGGCTTTTTGGAAACAGCATGGTCTCGTACCGCTGAACCCACCCAGAAAGCAGGCAGAGGCCAACTAAGAGCATGGGACTTCCTTGTCCTCCAGTGCACAAAGAAATGAGGGATCAGACAACAGCCCTCTCACACAGACATTGCCTCCCAGGGCAATGCCTGCCACCAAATGATTACTGAATTATTCCCCATAGAAAGCAAGTGCTTGCTTCATGACTGCTATACAGTTATGGAGCCTGATTATCCTCACCCCAAACGTTAGCTTACAGGTGAGTTGGTGAAGAGCCTGGTTTGCCAACTGGCAGTTTCCAACCCCTTCTCAGGAGCAGTCACAGCTCTCCCAGGAGTCATAGCCGAATTATTTTCTTAGTCTGTACCAGGGACAGCTTGCTGGCAGGGAGGAAAAAGGAGATTTCCCAATGTAACAGGGAAACATTCTTGTCTTCCATTGGTACCAAACTCAAGAGAAGTCCCTGTTTTCCAGGTGACAGGTATAGGGGTGCTAGGAGCAGCACTGCAGAGCTATCACACCCCCTGACAGCAAGTGGCAGAAAGCACCTGGGCATCCCACAGCAGGGATGGTGTGGTGCTACCAGGACAATTCCTACATGTTTTTTCCAGCTCCTACTATGCAAAAGAGAGAAAAATGAATAGCAGCTCTGTCTGGGAAGGAGAAAGATAGATGGCTGGCATTAGCTCTGGTGAAGCACACCTTGGAGGCGATTAAAACAGCTCTACCACACTGAATAAACACCCCTTGCAATTCCTCCTTGCTCTGGTAAGACAGCCCTGGGCAGTGAACATGCTTTCTTTGCATTTGTGCAGCCATGTGTGCCATGGTGCTGCTCAGCAAGGGTCCAGGCCAAGCGGGCTGGGGTCCATTACAGCCTCAGAGGAACACCCACCATGACAGGAAGGTGGGCAGGCTCCAGAGATCTCTTCTGGAGGCAGGTCAGAGGAAAGAGCCAGCCATTCTCTCTTACTACCCTCCAGATTCACCTCCACACTTATTTTCAAGGTTATTTGACCATCTTCTTTCTTTCTTAGCCAGCATCGAGGTCTCATAGCCTTATCAAATGTGTCTGCCCCTTAAAGAGGTGTCATGGGCATGTCCAAAGAGCTGGGTCCTCATGAAGATGAAGACAAGGAAGGATTTAATCTGGCAGCACCACAACCTAATCCCCAACACCTGCAGATCTGAGGTGTAGCTGGAGACATCTGCTCCACAAGTGGAACCAGGATATTTGTCAGGGAGTTTAGACTCTGCTCCCTGCCTGTATTTTTTCTGTAGTTGAAGATATGTAAAATGAAAAGAAGGAACTGGAGAAGCTACTGAATTGGAAATGAGAAACGAGCTGACGTTTGGGTTTTTTTGCTTGGATTTAACAGTGCTTGGAATAAAGTATTGAGAACCAGATACCCTCTTCCTGAACTACTTGTGCCGTCCCCATGGTCTGCACCAGAGCCTGCTTTCCTATGAGCCACTGCCCATGGAGCAGGTACACTGCAGACAAATGCTGAAGGTGAATGATGAGATGGGCTGAACTTCTCTCTTTCTTGAGCACGCTTGTACTCAAATCACTTTCTCTAGTCTCTCAGTGCTTTCATTAAGTATTTCCCTTATTTTCAGAGCAGGTGCTTGTTCCCATTCTTAATGAATAGCTCTGCTCACTTGTAAACAAGACCTTTATTAGCTCCACAAGTATGCATTTGTTTCTATTTATACCTTTTCCATATCAATATTTGAAAGCACACTACCCTACTCTGAATTCTTTCTCCATGCCCTTTTCCATCCCTGCTGCCTCTTTCCTACCTCATCTTTCTCTTCCCTGTCTGTTCACAGTTTGCACTCTCCCAGGTTTATCTGTGCTAATAAAAATCAACTCTAGATTTTACGTTTCCTTTGTTGGCCTCAATTAATAATTGGGAACTTCCTTTCTGAATGATACTCATTCAAAGGAGACAGATCTTCATATCCCTGTATAGATATAGTCCTTTACGTGTGTTAGAAATCGGTGGGAACTGAACACCTGAATCCTCCAGGCAGACTTCTGAATGACTACTGTCTGCCTCATTTTGGAGAAAGCTTCACACCTACTTATTTATTGGATTCCTCTGCACCTTGTATTTTAAATTCTGGTCTTATTAGTATTGGGAATTAGCGTTCTGGAGTTTAAACTCATGAAAACAGGGTGCAGCTTCCCCTCTCCCACCAGCTGTATCCAGGGACAAGACTTCAGTTTCCTTTACCACCAGTGCTAGGAATAGCTTTGTAATGTAAATAGGCACTTATGGTATTTTTAACAAGCACCTGCTTTATCACACTGCCTAATGAGAACCTGGACAGAAATGCAGTGAAAGCAAAGGAAGGTAAGACTACAATTTAAGCTAATTAACAGCAAATTAAATTAAACTGACACACACATATATTTTGGGCTTCTGCATCTAAGGGGAGAGAGTGCTGCAGAGATTTCATTACTCACATTTCCCATCATCTGTTTTTTCCCAGCACCTACCTACCCAATTACCTGGGGAAGGAAGAGGGAGAAAGATACTAAAGCCAGTAAGATAATTCTCATTTACATAATAATTTTTCTGCATTGTGTTTAATAGTGTGCGAGTGACTGTGGAAGAATATATAGTCCATTCTTTAAAAAGCTCCAATGCACTAATTGAAATTAAATTACATGGAACTCAGTGTCTGTCTGCTGTTCACTGGGAGATAATATGCAAGCCACAGTTTTATGTGTTATTATTAATATTGATAGATGAACCACTGTACTCACCACAGAACCACTTCCCACATGTGTTTCGCCTTCCTTCGGCTGTAGGTGAGCCTAAAATTATGCTTTTTCCCCATTAAAATGCCTCATTTGCTGCACCCAGGATTGCGATCCTTTAGCATTCAAGACAGTCATCACTGCAGGTAGCAGTGCCTATTTGCGGCATTAACACTGGGTAATGCAACTGCATTCTTTTTTCACATTACTTTGCATATGTTATAGCTCAATTAATCTGTCAGGGTGACACTTCCATCACAATCAAAATTTAGAAGAATTTAATGGTAAGTTGGCAGGCCTAGAAAGTGGAGTCTAACGTTACGTTCCTTGGAAGAGGCAAAACCTCAGGACCTACTTCCCCTACTTCCCAGCCCATCACACGAGCTGCTGGGGTGGGAGCATGGGTCTTGCTGGCGCTTGCGGAAGATTCAGGCTATGTGGCAGCTTGCTCCTTGCCTTCTCTCTGAGGCTGCTAACAAGGGAGCCAATTAGTGCCAGTTGTGATGTGAGCATTTTTTCCACCAGGAGCTGGATTGAAACCTTTAATTCATTTTGCACAGGCAGAGGCACATGAAATGTTCAAGCACAGAAAAAATCCACAAATTCTGAGGGTTTGGAGTATCCCCATGGATTTTACTCTTTGCTTCAAACTTGTGGCTTTCATTAAAAAAAAAAAAAGAAGAAAAAAAGAGAAAGGTTTCTTGCCCTTCTGATGGCAGAACTAATTTTCTTCATCTAAGCTAATACCAAGCCTTCCTGAGCTACTTGTGCTGAAATGGGCCTTCTCTCCTTGGTGACTCTGGGACCTTGGAATAACAAGTTGCCAAGACTGGACATCAGTCCTTGCTGTTGATCACACCAAAGACAGCCTGCCAACACTCCAGGTGCCTCATGACATTTCCCAGCACAAAGCAGAATAACCAAGGAGCTCTGTGCTGTTGTCTATCAGCTGTTTATGATCTGGAGTGAATATGACAGGGATGAAGAGCCCCTCCATCACTGTCTCTGTCCCAAGTGTCACAGTTGCACCCGGAGCTCTCAGCAGGTTCTGCCGAGGAGTGCCTAGTCCTCACTTTCATCACATTCCAATGTGGGAAGGGCATTGATCTGCTTCTCTGCATCAATGCTGCCTTCTGCTTGGACCTCTGCAGGGTTAGAGATAAGATAAACTGTCTCTTCTCCCACAGGGCTCCTGCAGACAGACTTTTGCTCTTAGGGGATGCAGAGGAAGGTCCCCTGAGACTGTGAAGAACTGTCCCAGAGGATGGTTTATATCAGGCAGCTGTCTCGCCCACGCCCGCGGAGTCATGCCAGTGGTCCAGCAGCACTGAGCAGCTCAGCGGAGGGTGCAGTGTGCCAAGCACAAGGCTACAGGGACTGGCATTTTATAAATGCATGAGGTGCTGTGCCCAGCTCCCATCAGCAGGGCTTGGGAGTGTCGCCACTGACTAGAAAAAGGCTGGACCTAGTTTAGATTACTGTCCTGCCCTAAAGACCTAAGATCTTCTAGAAGGACAAAATTTCCTTTCAAAGAAACTGATCAAACACTGCTCACACGCTAACAGGAGGGTATCATTTTCCACCAAGGTAAATGGAAATGCAGACTCCCCCCTGTGCTTTAGATGAGTCATCAGGCAAAAGTTCCTGAAAACCTCCTGTCAAATAGACTTTACATTAAAGGCAGCATCAGAAAGCAGCAAGTGTTTTTCTCAGGACATGTATTAAGACCTGCAGCTAATTAATCCATGCATTTACAAAAGAAATGCTTGACAATACACACAGTTCAATTGAGTTCAAGACATGAAAGAAAATATCAGAACAGGAAACCTACACATCTCCTTTGGTCTGTAACATATCTTCTTAGCAGCAAATCCCAGAAAGAAACTTCTTTTTTTTTTCCCCTCAAGTAAAATCCTCTGTGTCAAACCCCGTTTTTTTACTCAGCCCACTGAACTTGTGAGTGTGAAAACCTTGTGCAAGGGCTCCAGGTTCTACACCACTGACTTTAATAGGGATGCACTTGGGAAAGACCATGACCATGGTAGAGATGCAGAATATTTGAGTGCAGAGGAAGCAATGTAGAACTTCTTCCTCAAACACACAGCAGATGTGCTTGGGTACCTGGCTGGCATAAGCATAAGGAGGATCCAGCTGGTGACCAGTAGAGATGTAGCACTGATGGCTGGTTCACTGAGGTCCAGCTCTGGGCTTGGGTATTCACACACCAGTATCTCATGGCTTTTGCGGCAATAGCACAAGATTCTGTCCAGGGCTGAGTCCCTTATCCTTGGGAGGAACTCCTGGAGGAACAGATAGGTTCGAGAGACCTTGTAGTCACTGGAGATGATGGCTTTCCAAACAGAAGATGGATCTTATGGAAGTGGCTCCATTAACTACCCCAGTCTCCAAGAAAAAGTAGACCCACAGCAAAGGAAAAGGGTTGGAAGCTATGGCATGAAATGAAACTAAGGGCCTCTGCTTGTTACAGCAGGTGCTACAGCCATGAGACATCTCTAATAGCATGACCATGAGAGCTGTGCCAGTTCAGCCAATGCTCACTGTAAATACTGATGATCTCTGCATTCAGTAATGTCTTCCACTGTACAGGCATCTCTAGCAATAGATGGAAAGGTGTGAGCTCTCGTGATCTGAGACAGACTAAGCTAAGGGTAACAACATACCAGGAGCATATTGACACTCGGCTTGGAGGGGCAAGAAGAAAGAGGGATTGTAACAGGCTGGAGATTTAAGAAATGGCAACGGTCACAAGTGTAATCCTGGAGCTTGGACTCCATGGGATGACCAGCGTTGCCCCTTGCTTTCTGTACCGAGCGGGATTGTGACCTGCCCAATTCTTTTCCAGGGTGGAATTGGGAGTCAAATGATATTAATTGCTAGTTCACTGGTTTTATCACTTCTGTAGGTTCAATAATGCAGTTTATAGCTGTGTAGTGCAACTGTATTGCTGATTCCTTTTATCAAGAAATGAGGCCATTTACAGACTTCTGGCTTGACTGTGTGGGGTTTGAAAGCTGACCAGATATGAGGACAGTGGGAAGGTTTGCATAGACCCCCTACAGTAGTGACAGTGTGGTTCCTTCTCCACCATCAGTCAATGAGTTCCCTGGCACAGTTTCATCTACTAGCACTCACATCTGAGCCATGGAGAACAAAGCCCCAGGCTCAGTCCTGGTGGGATCCAGAAGGAAATGAAGTGCCTGGCCATCAGGCAGCCTGTGAAAGGGCACCCACTGTCCCAGGGCTGGAAGCCACCCCTGTGCCATACATGCCAGCACTGGTTGGGAGCACAGGCTGGCTAAGGGGCATAAGTCCGACCCTGCCACATCCTCCTCCATGTGAGCCAATGTTTCATTGCGGGGAACAAATCAGATGGCCATCGGGAGTGAAAAAATCCCATATATTGCTGTGCATGCAGCAATGTCCAAGCTTACGAGTCCCAGCTCTCAGGGCAGCCTTCCTATATGGAGAAACAGCTCCTGCATTGCTGCCTGCAGCCACTTACACCTCACGGGCATGCAGCAGCGATGGAACTGCTCTGGACCAGCCTGTGCCTCTCCGGACAGACATGGACAGTGGGGGCCCACGGACCATGCAGTAAGGGGGAAGAAAAAGGAAAGCCTTACTCTAATAAATACCTCAAATTCAGCACTAACACCATTGTGGGTTTTCAAGCTACTGAATCATTTTTAGCTTCCGAGAAACACACAATCACATATGACATTTGCTTGAAAAAAACACTGGCTTCTAGTTCTCAGCGGCAGAGTAAATATGGAAAAGATGAATAGAAGAAGATACCAATCAGCTACTGAATTGGTATAAGAATGAATTAGTCCAGTCTTGTCATTTCTGTGTTCAGCAATGCTCAGTCTACACAAAAGACCCCTGGAGAAGCACAGAGATGCTGGCCACAATGTATAACTGGGTGCTTCCTACGTTGTGTGTGCAGTGTGGCTAGCTGGTGTGAGGGAAAGCAGCTCTGATGCATCCTGAGCTCATAGATAGATCCTGAGGTCAGGAGTCAATACTATCAGGGCTCTGGCTGTGCAGGCCTGTACCTTAGGATGATGCTATTAACACACAAAGCTCATTTCGCCTTTCCCGTCCCGTTTAGGCAGGCCGGTGTGTACTACAGACAGTTGGTACAGGGCAGCAGGGAGCCAGGACCATCCAAATGCATTGTCTGAGGGCTGCTAAGACCTGTTACATTGCCTCTATAGAAAGACCACAACAGATGGGGAGACAGGGGACACACTGGATCTCAAGTTATTCCATGTAGCTTAATTATTTCATAATAATATCTTTAATGCATCTTAGAAGCTTGGAAGGACTCCTTTCATGCCTAATTGCAAGGCTTTCTGAGAAAGCAATCACTGCTCAGAGGCATTTTCCAAGGGTTTTTCTGTCTTTTGCCTTTGTAACATCAGTCAAGCAAACCGCTATTCAGCAGTCTCTGTAGTCTGGCTCCCTTTTTAACCTCTCCTGTAAAACCGTTGGATATTATTATCCTTTCCCTATTTGTTCATGTCTTATGAGTACAGATGCTTATTTGGAGCTTGCATTAGCGTGCTCACCAAACAAAGAGAAGACATGAAAGGAGCAAAGAGAGCAGTTAAGTTAAAAGTCTCTTGGATGGGCTTGGAAGTTATTTGTTACCAAACGAGAAGCAATCTTTCATCTGCTTTCAGCTGGCACTGCTTCACTGCAGTGGGGAGTGGAGGAGGAGGGGAGGCATCCAGTCGCAGGTGAGGAGTCTGTACAAACGACTCCAGCTCATGTCAGATGGGAGAAGGCTCCCTCAGGGTGTAGGTTTGAACGCTTTATCCCTGGGCTGCAGCACTACAAAGACTCATGCTGAGCGGAGGCATTTTCACCATGTCAGTCACTCCTCCTGGCTTACAGGAACAGTAAAGTCAAGTCTAATACCCCGCTGTGCGCGGGTGCGCACACACACACAACGCCAGCAGCAGCTGCATGCCTGGCTGCTTGGGATGGTTGGCGTGCTGAGTGGCTACAGCACCAACAGGAGCCCTAGCCACCATGGCCACTCACCGCAGAACAGCCGAACCATGGGAAGAACAGAGTTTCCCCTCATGCTCAGGTCACCCCAGCTCAACACTGGAGGGATATGCAGAGCTGGATGAGGAGATGCAGCAAGATAAGCCTCGCGCAGGCTGCGGGAGCCATTCACCCCAGTGAGCAAGGACATGGTGTTCTCCATCCCTCATACCAGAGTGGCTTCACAGACCTCCTGGGAGTAAACACACAGCAACTGTGACCTTTTGAAACTATCTTCCACTGAGTAATAGTTCTCTCTAATCACACAACCATTAATTGTTTCATAATAAACACATTCCCTCAGTAGTCAGTGGGAGTTGGACACAACGGCTCCAATGAAGATTGCTTTGCTCCAGCTGTTCCCGTGGTACTGATCCTGGAGACACACTTTGTGTGGGGCCTAGGCCCACTTTAAATAAAAGGACTAAAGGGGACAAGGCTACTATATCTCACGTTGCTGGTGTCCCAAGGGACATTAATACCCCTCCCAACCAGCCTAATTTGTCTGCGTTTTGTCTGGAAAGCCAGCTGGTAGCTCCTCAAAGTATTTCCTGATTACTCTGCAAAGTATTTCAGAGCGTTTGACTCCTCAAAGTATTTCAAGAGCCACTGCTCCATCTGAGTCAAAAATACCCAAATTGCTTCTCTTAATACCTGGCCCATATGCTTACACCTCTCATCTCTGCAGAGTAACCTGGAGATTAAGTTCAGTTACGGTACCATCAGGTATGTCCCTTCTTACTATAAGCAATCTGCATGCCCCATCACACATGAACCAGAAGTCTGTATTGGGTTCACAGCTGGAAGGAGGTGAACAGAGAATCAGTGCATCCCAGCAAGTACCTTAACTATGGAGCGTGACACTGCTTTTACTTCAGTCCCTGCATGGGGACCTGGAGAATCAAGAGGCACTTGATGGTTGTGCCCAGGCCTGTATTCCCCTGCTCTGGAGAAGTGGTGGTGGGGGGGGTTTCCTTCTGGTGAGGTGGGGAGGAAGCATCAGGAATCATGGCCACCCTCTGATGACTCTTGTTGTACATTTAAAATCCAACATTTTACTGTAAAGAGTCAGGCATCACTTTTCTAGCTACATTTTGTCCTGTCAGTTCTAGAAAGATAAGCAGCAAAGCAAAAGACAGGAATCATAAGAATGGCAAACCCACACTGAAAATGGTCCTTGCACAAAACCCTGGGAAGTTTGATCTCTTGTCAGACAGCATCAGCCTATCATGCTGCTACATACAGGAGACAGAGCTAGTCAGCCTGTTTAGTTTTCCTTTTGATCTGGTAAACAGATACCAGATCTGTGGCACAAAGTGTCTGTGTACACATCTGTCACACAAAAACCACAGCTGGCACCTGCAATACCTCTGCTGAAACCGTGCACAGAAGATATGTTGCTAGCAGTTAGGCTCTTATAAATACAAGGTCTGTATTACAAGAGCCAAGACCTCTGAGAAGTGTTCTTATGAGAATAAACAGAGGTCCAAGAAGCATTACTGCTTTAGATTTGATGAGGATCCGTTAACGCTCTTTCCATTCTTCATCACCACCTAACTAGGTTTCCTGACCATAAGATCACAAATCAGGTCCAGGAGGAACATCCCTGGAGACAGTCATTGCCATCAGACTGCTGCCTTTCCAAGCTGCTCCTTATGTGGGCTCTCCAAGTGCTGCTGGTCTGCCTGGCTGCTGCTTTAAAACACAAAGGGAAGGTTTTTTTCTGCTCAAGATTTTTCATTTCTTGTTTACCTGTTCATTTTAGTTTGGGAAAGAAACAGATTCTTTGCATTTGTGCTGTGAATAAAAAGCAAACCAAGGTTTCCCCAGGCCTGCATCTCATGAGGAATGGTGTCAATGCCAGCCTCTCAGCTCCATCAGCATTGTGGCAGCCAAGAGCACTCAAACATACCATGAATGCTAACTCCATACCTCCTGCGTGACACCAGCACCACACCAGCCCACTGGCCCTAAAGTGGGAGGGAGGAGTTGTTGCCATACTTTGAGCTTTTAGCCAAGGCCAGATCTCAAGATCTCTCAGTTGTTAAGGAGAAGCTTCCCATATTTGCAAAGAAAATTCATCTGGCATGCTTTTGTTGGCTTTGTCACCCTGACACTCACACATTGTAGATCTTGTCCAGAAGTTGAAATAACACTAGGCAGCAGAATTAGACATAAGGGGAAGAACAGGGTGCTATTATGTGACAAATCAAAGCATTCACTCATGAGGCCAGAAACATTTGCATCAGAGGGAGCTCAGAATAGAAATGGAGCATCAAAAATTTTGGCCACTGGAGTACCACAAAGATCTAACAACCCTAGTGTTTTCACAGCTGATTTTAATAGCCAGGTCTCAGTATCTGTTGTAACTGTAGTCAAAGCACATTATGCAGACTCTTTTCCTACAAGTCCATCAAGGGCTTCACCTGGCCCAGCTCCAGGAGAGAAGACCCACCAGATTTGGCATGGCTGGTTTTGGAGAATATATAGTGGAAGCAAGATCTGCAGGAAGGTGTCCGCTTATATTAGTGTCATCCTTCACCTTGATGATAACTAAAAATAAAGTGCTGCAATAATCAACTAGATTGACTAAGACAGATGCTGCTTTTAACATGTGTACTGTAATTAACTTACACAAGGCTAGAAAGCTCCATCTCAGCCTCTTCCCACAGTGGAGGAAGTTTGGCTTTCTAATAATAGGAGCTGGTAACACATGTTGAATTATAAAGTAATCAAAGTTGGTTTTGGCAGGAACAATCCAGATTTGTCGTGCTTCCATTTAATCTCCAAGTCTGACAGGCATTCATCTCCCAATGGACTGGCTGCTTTTCTTGTATCTCCTTCTGAATTCCTTCCCTCTGGCATAAGGTAGGGCACAAATTCTTCACAGTGGGAGGGAAGGATTGCTTTCTCTGACTGTCCTCTTGACAATGCATGTGCTGACTTTCTCTCACATGCCATATGGTTTGCACACACTAGTTAGCAACCACACACACACATCATGGCTAATCTGGATGCATGTTATATGTGCACACCCACACAAAACCTGGTGCAGCTATAAGCTATATGGTTCAGTTGGAGTGGCCTCACCCTGAACTGTCAGATATGGGATTACACAGTACTGTCTGAGCAGCAGATAAAAGATGCTTCACTGCCCTCTTCCATTTTCCAGCCTGAACGCTTGCACTATTGTGCAATGTCCTTTCATTGCCTTTTGCTGCTCTTGACATAGACATCCATTATTCTGGGACACAGCCTTGACAGTAAATGTTAGTTAGCACTTTCTAGGTTATTAACTTTCCTCACAAATTCTCTCCTAGCCCCAATTTTCAGATCCTGATTCCAATCAGTCTTAGAACCTTTCCTGGCACCCCGTCTGTCTTGGGATCAGGATCATCACCGCTACCACCACTTCCCTCCCGCACACTTGACTGTCTCCCTTCCTCTATAGCTCCTGAACTGCACTCTCCTTTCTTACTTGCTCAGCCCTCGCTTGGCTAAATCACATCTTTAGGTAGCAATCTAGCAGGAATGCCATTCAGGCAGCCAGTCCTTTGCTGGCTTTGAGCTCATCACCTCGGCTATCATCTACAGTAACTAGGTGACAGCAAGGGCTTTTGTGTGTTCTAAAAACCCAAAATCCATACTGAACTGTTAATTTGGGTTGCTAGATCATGTCCTGTGCCTTTTTGCTAGTGTTTCTTGCCAGGTTAAGAAGCCCATAATGCCCTTACATCTCTAGCTTGCCTTGTGAAGATGCCCTCCTTCACACAGCTCAGTGCATGCAGAGCATCCTGGAGCTAACACAGAAGCTATCCCTCTTCACCTCACCACTTCAGATCAGCTTGACTAACAGTAACTGACCCTTATTCTACTTTTACATTTGCTGCCTGCATTTCCCTGTGCTCTCAGATTTGCAGAATAATTTACCCTAGTCTGACTTCTACTTCCACACATAAAAACCATACCCCCACAATAATATTTGTGCACTCTGTGTGCGTGTGTGCAGACACCTGCTACAGATCCTCATTCTTGAAGGGACATCTCCAAGGCAGAAAAGCATGGCTGTAAGGGGCCACAAGTGCACTCATGCAGACAGCTCTTGGCTGCAAAGGCTGTACCTCCCAAAGCCCATGCTCAACAAGCATCACATGCAAAGACTTCAACACACTTGGGGTGTTGCATGCACAAATGAGCACCCTCTCAAGCTGCTGCACCTCCACAGTTTTCTAGCTTTGGGCACGTGCAACTTTGCAGACCTGCTGGGGACAGCCGGCATCTGAAAACCTCACCTTAGAGTCCTC
Source organism: Pandion haliaetus (assembly GCA_013401275.1). NCBI lineage: Eukaryota > Metazoa > Chordata > Aves > Accipitriformes > Pandionidae > Pandion > Pandion haliaetus. The sequence continues at coordinate 181,357 of VYZV01013202.1, forward strand.
AAACGTTAACTGGAAGTGAGCAATGAGGAGTTTATTCAGATGCAGCTAAAGATTCATTTAAAAAAATTTTTTTTTCACAGTTTTTATCTCATTAGGATGCCAGAGAAAAAGTTTTTGGCTGTGTCCACATTGCATAGCATTGACCTGGCTTCCACAAGCACAATCTGCCTTCTCTGACTTTTGGGGAGGTAGAGAGAGTTCAGGATTCACCAAGCATGCAATACTCTGGGTGGACAAAGATACAACTGATATATCCTGACTGCCTGCTCCAGTGCAGACTCAACAAATTCAGCCTTGAATTTGCTTTGGTGTAAGACCTAGCCTATCTCTTGCCACTCACTTATTATTTATTTGTCATCTTTGGCTATTGCGCAAAGCAGTGGTCACTCACAGCACAAGCACAGTGCTGAGAGGAATCAATCTAAGAGGATTCGATGTAGTAAATCAATGTAGCTTTCCTTCCGATGTATTAAACAAGCAAAAGGTATAAAGCAGGAAAGCATTCTCGTAATGGAGAGAAGGACATGCACAAAGATGGAGAGGTGGGATTTAACCATGTTAACTAAACAAGCCCTGCAGAGTTTACTATCCCTTATGACTTTCATCCCTATCTGTTGAGCTTCCTAATGAGGACATGTGACTTTGCTTTGGTCTCGCGTCACTTCAGCTGATGCAAATCAGGTTTGCTCCTGTCTGCTTTGTATGTTAACATCAGCAACAGGGAGGTCATGTCCCTGATGCCCTCATTAGAGGCCGTGTGGATAGCCCTGGGCAATCTGTGTGCCTGCTTCACTGCATTCAGACACATCTAAGCAAGAAGGGCTTAACGACAGGTCCTGAGCACACCTAGACTGTGCAGGATATGAGCACCATGAGCAGGTGCAAGTTTTTCAGCTCACCCTGAAACTCAACAGCTCCCTTTGCTGCAGCAGCCTGCATGCTGGGGTAACATCTCAGAGATATTCTGCTGTGTGTCAGAGGTGCTCTGCATGGTGTCCATGCCACAGTTGCCCTTTCTCCACAGGAGAAAGGCATCGTGGAGAGCCCATCAAAGTCAGAAGACCCTCTGTTTCATGATCCATTCTACTGCCATGCTTCCCTAGGGCTTTATTTACAGCTCTGCTCTTCACCACAGACAAGTGCTCTGAACTGTGCCATAATGCACTGCAGCTTTAATTGACACAATAAGCAACTGCTTCATGTGGGATGGGGTGGTCAAACAATTGGAGAAAAAGGCAGAGAAAGAAGCAAACAGTGTCCTCACAGCGCTCTCAGTATCAGAGAGGTACCATTTTGGGTCACATTTGAAACCAAATGCTGCATTTCAAAGCATGATGATTTGATTCAGGCTAAGCACATCCGTAATTAAAACGAAGTACTGTTATGTCACGTGTGGAAGATAACGAAATCTTGAAAAAGGTCAAGTTTCATGGCATAGAAGTTACATATTACAGAAAGTACAATGTGCTGGACGTTTCTGGCATCCCTTGAGACACTCTCAGCAGCACTTGCCGCAGGGAGCAAGGTACCAGCATTGCTGTATTGCAGTTACACGATTTTCCAAGACTTATATTTCAGTTCAATCAAAACTTTGCATCTAAACATGCAAAGGCTTCTCAGGTAGACTTATGTAATGCAAATGTAACTCTCCCAGATCTCTTCCAACCCAAAAGAGGAGAATGACATCTCAGTTTCCTCAGGCTTGTGCCTTTGGACCAAGGGTTAACCAAAACCAAGCTCCAGCTCTTCCAAAGGCAAGTTAGATCCATAAATTAAAAAGGTGAAATGGAAACATTTAGCAGAGGCTCTGGCTGCTCTGACTTCTGAAGGCTTGCAAATGGTTCCAGGTAGGAAACACTGCTCTGAAGATTTCAGTGATTTCCAGAGAAGAACATAGACTTGCAAATACAATACACACACAGTGAATGCCTATGCAAATGGAAAATTTAACATTTACCCATCTACTCTGGCCCTTTATTATAAGCCATTGTTTTTCCCCTCATGCTTCTTACTGCTAGTTAGCAAGGGTAGCAGGAGAGCAGAGTTCAAGCAGCTGACCAGGACAACGCTATAGTTGGAGCATTTTGTGCTCAATGAGAGATCCCCCTTCCCCTCCAGTGATAAAGAGGAACAGGGAAAACCCACTCTGCCTGGACTAGACTGTTTCTGGGATGAGCAGAGTCAAGAACAGCCCTGGCTGCCAATCTGGGAAGGAACCTCACTGCCAGAGAGAAAGCACAGTCCTGAACAAGTAGCAACAGGTCACAGCTCACAGGCCATGGGAGGGTGGCTGCAGCAGACTGGGAGAGAAGGTGCAAAACTTAGTAATGAAGCCAGAGAGTAGGGATTGGGTGATGTTTTGGGGGACTGAACCATCAGAGATGATAAAGACCCTGCTGGGGACTGAGAGCCAGGACAAGGATAGATTGGACTCCATGGAGTCCCACATTCCCAGATGCTGGGACCTCACTAAGTGCTCTGATGGAAGGTTAGATGCAGCCCCCCAGGCTGATCTAGGACAAGGTACTTCTCAGCACTGAGAATGCCAAACTTCTTGGCACCTGGAAATGCAAAGCCCTGCTGCTGCCATGGGATCTCCGACCCAGAGGGAACAAGAGCAGAGGACAGCCATACCAGTATTCTCTGCCATCTTCTCACCCAGGTACAACCACAAACCCTAAATACTGGTTTTCATGCAGAATTACCCTTTATGACAAGACTACAGTATGCAGCAGCTCTAAACGCAACAAAATTCATCTGGCTGTTTTTTCTATGACTTTAAGTTCTCAAAATGCAGTCAAAGCCACTTTCAGCTAGTTTCACTTTAAAAAAGTCTAGCAAACCTGCGAGTTTCACACAAAATGCAAGCCATAAACCATCAAAGGTTCTGTTAGAGGGTTGGTGAACTTTAGCAATGCCTTTGATGAAAATGGTCTGAGTTTCAAGTGTGTAATGAAACCCCAAATCATTCAAGTTTCACATGGTTGCAAATATTCCTCACAGTTCTGATCAAAGGTGTATTCAGCAGGGAAGAAGCTTTGATTTTGCAGTACAGGGGACGTGCTGAAATTTTCAAAGCCAGGCCCTGGGATTTAGATGAGCAGTTCTTCTTAGAAGCAATACAGCTAAACTTAGCAACGCTTAGGGGGAAGTAATGTGAAGATGGCATATTTGGATTACTCCTGTTACCCCTACCCCCTTCCCAGGGGGAAGTTTTAATCCCCCACACTGACATTCAGGAGGCTGCATGCCCCCACAGCATGTTTGGGTTCAGCAACTGCCCTCCCTACATATCCATTTCCAACACTCTTCCCTGACTTCACTCTGCCGGCTGCTGACATTGCTGCTCTGTAGCACAGCACTTCGGAGGAAAAGCTTAAGTGTGTTTTGAGGAGGAGGCATTAATGCTGCAGGACTAGTTGCTGACCCACATTCCAGCAAAAGGCACACAGCAGGGCTGGGGAGGTTTCCCCACCCTGGGGAGGGTCACTCCACCACCCTGTGTCTCCCTGGCCAGCACCACCTTGGGTGGAACAGGAAAGCAGCTGCATCTTTCACTGCACTCAGTGAGGAGACCCAGATCCCGCCGGAGCCAGAGGCATATGTAAATGTCTGGTTTTAATACCACCGCCTTGCTGTGAAGTCTTCATTTGTGACAAAGATTTCCATAGAAACAGACTGATTTCGCTAGCAGGACTGTGGTCCCCTTGGAAGAGCAGGTGGAAGGAGGGAATAGAGAAAGCACAACGCCACACAAAATGCTATAGAGAAGCGGATACAGGTTATTTACGTAACCAGAGTACCAGGCTTCAGCAGGTCAAAGCTCCCAAAGAAGGAGAATTCACCAGGAAACCTGCACAAAGGATGATGTGAATGTGTTAGTCTGCGGCTAAGGAGACATGGACGCTACACAAATCACATCTCCCCACCTTGATTTGCTCGTGCACAGCACGGGGATACTGACGCTGCTTTCCTTTTTGCTGTGACACTTTGCCTATCTAAAGGGACACATTACAGGTACCTCAGAGGCAGAGGAGCACTTCCAGGTACCGCAGCCCTCCAGCTAGAGGTGTGCAGAGCGGAGGACAGATTACATACCATGCGTCAGCAGGTGTAAGCTTTTATCACAGCCCTGCCAGATATTTGCTCTATCCCCAGATCACCTCACTAGCCTATTTCTGTCCTCCAAAGGCAACAGCTAGTAACACTGACCTACTGGACTGTTCCATAATTAGCCACAGGCTAATCAATGTTTAGGTGCTGCCTTTAAACCCTTAGTTACTTGGCACTGCAGAAGTGCAAAGCTTTGTCATGCTGATAGATACAACTCTGTTACACCAAAAATACATTGCAGATGTTGTTTTTCCTAGGAACAACCCATTTTACAGGCAGCCTGGCATGATACTATGATTCATTCCCACATCCAGTTTCCAATCAGTACAAATAATATGCACATGCATTCCAGAGCCATCACCTGCTGCCTAAGAGGCAGTAAGTGTTTGGTCAGAAAGGGCTGGGGCAGCCAAGGACATTTTTAGGCAACAGCAAGTTTTTCTTTCTAATGTGTTTTGCTTCTTGATAATTTTGTTATTTTCACGGAGATATTACAGTAAGTGCCTTGGTAGCACCTTGTGATTCTGACAAATAAATCACATCACAGCCATTTAGCTGCAAAGGTAGCACCTTTGGCTGGCATATTTCACTTTAATGTGTGTCGTGGTTTCAGCCCAGCTGGTAACAAAACACCAGGCAGCCACTCGCTCACTCCCCACCCCGGCCATGGTGGGATGAGGAGAAAATATAAAGGCAGGCTCGTGGGTTGAGACAAGGACTGGGAGGGATCACTCCCCACTTACGGTCATGGGCAAAAGGCTCAACTTGGGGAAGAAACAAAATCAATTTAGTTTACTACAGATCAAACCAAGGTTATTAGGAAGGAAAACCAAACCTCAGAACACCTTCCCCCCACCCCTCCCGCCTTCCCGGCTCAGCTCCACTCCCAGTTCTCTCTCCTTCCTCCCCCTGGAAGCACAGGGGAACAGGGGATGGGGGTTGGGGGGCTCAGCTTGTCNCCTTCACCAACTTCTCCAACATGGTTGCTTTCTGCGGGCTGCAGTTCCTCACAAACTTCCCTGGTGTAGGTCCTTTCCGCGGGCTGCTCTCCAGTCACACACTGCTCCAGCGCGGTTTTTACCATGGAGTTACTGCCATCTTGGGGAGCCTCCGCTCCACCGCTCACCCCCATGGGCTGCAGGGGGACAGCCTGCCGTCTCACCACGGCTGCAGGGCCATCAGCCTCCTCAGGCGCCCCTCCTCCCCCTCCTTCTTCACTGACCTCGGTATCTGCAAAGGTGTTCCTCGGGTGTTCCAACCCCACACACTGCAGGTTCCCCTTCTTAAATTTGTTCTCCCACAGGCTCTACCGCTATCACTGATGGGGTCGGCCTTGGCCAGAGGTGGGTCTGGCTTGGAGCCGGGGGAGCTTCCAGCAGCTTCTCACAGGAGCCACCTCTGCAGCCCCCTCTCCTGCTACCAAAAAAACCCCTGCATCACACAAACCCAAAATGTGTCTAGACGCATTTATGCAGAAAGGCCTGCAAAGGCAAAGCAGATTTTTTTTCCTCCAGTCTGTGTAACACCCTCTTTAGTTGTTTTTATTGTCCAAATAAGAGGCTACTGTTATAACAGGTTCAAAGACCAGAAAGTTCAAGGGGGAGAGAACAAGATCCAACATGACAGAAAACTTTAGTATCTTTAGTATTAACTGACTTAACACTTCACCTAGCAACACCAAAACCCCTTGTTCCTGAAATTCAAGCCTAATGAAGGTCTTAGTGCTTTCTGAGATACTGACAAATATGTTGAGAAGCTTTTCTTACACAGATTTCTGTGAAGTCCTGAATGCTTTCATTGTTGAAGGCACCATCATTGTGAGAATTGTAACTATTTCCTTTACTCTACTAACGCCAGTAGAGGATGCCCCAAAAAGACACATTCAGTTCTTAAGTTTTAGGATGACTGCGTGGGTTCACATATTTGTTAACAACTCCTACATACATTCAGTTTTGTTCTTACTGCCACTGGCTTCCACTTATCAGAACCCTCACCTTGCTGCTCATGTTTCCTACCCCATCATGCACAGAGAAGAAAGTTCAGTTAAAAGGTACCAGAAAAACAAACAAAAAACCTTAAGTGCAGGAAAAGCTTTATTATCACCCCCTTGCAAAGCTTAAACATAGAGGGGTACTTACTAGACAGATAAAAACACACTAGATCCCCCACCTCAGAGCAATATCCTGAGGGGGGGAATCTCTCATACCAGCAAACCCACAAGAATTTTAGAAGCCAACCTTTTATTCTTCATGAGGGTAAACAATCAGCTTCCTGCCTGATTTGCTGAATTGGGTATTTTCTCCCCCTTCATGCAAATGAGCAGTTAATTATTTACAAGCCTGTCTGTAATGCTCTAGTTTACATGCTGGAATTTACATGATTTATTAAACAAAATAGCATTTAAAAAGAAATCCTGTCATACATATGTCATCCTTAAAGGAGACTGAACGTTTTTTTTCTTAAGAAGTAAGTAAATTAAGGAATTGCTGAAGATGCCTTCTTTTGTTTGCAGCCATTTACCCACTTAAATAAATCATCTCCCTCCTTCCTTTCATTCACAGGTTTTGTGATGAAGTCTCATTAGTTGACTAACCCTTGTGAGTATGTTGGTGTTGCAGCAGAAACTGTTTCATGAAGAAGATTATGCATTAATCGTGAATTCCTAAATGACTGTCTTAAAAATCTGGGAAGGTCAGCTGGTAACTCTGTTGATTAGTGGCCCAGACAGCACAACAATGAGAAATTAAAAGTGTATTTAACCCTTGCTAGGTGGGTTTTTTTTAACCCAAGCCTTTTTTTTGCTGCTGAAAAAAATCAGATTTTGTTTGACAAAACATTTGATAGTCATTGTGGTGGATTGTTTGGATAAAAATCCTTACAAATGTAGAAAAAGAGATTTCATTTTTCTATTTCAATTTTTTCATGAAACAATATCCCATTTAGAAGGAAACTGCTGCTGCATGTTCCTGAACATTATTCATTACAAAAATAGACTGTGATGCTGTAGAGCCTGACTGATTTCTTACTAGAAAGTACTCCATACTTCTTGGAGCCGGACCTTCTCTAAATTCAGAGTCAGAGCCTACAGCCTCCAAATGCAATTAGCTGAGCAGGGTCTCCCTTAAGAGGAAATAAGGCCTAATGCATTTAAGGCCGAGTCACAATGGTTGAAACTGAACTTCAAATAATAAACACATCAATCATTTTTCGTTCATTATATTATACCTGTATCAATCATGATCCTCACAACAACCACAAAAGCACTGTTTCTACACTTTCCACTGCTTTAAGTATCAATGTCCTTGTACGCGGCATGGGTGACCTGCAATCTCTAATTCATCTTTTGGCAGGTAAAATGCCTTCTAATTCCTTTTTTTCGACAAGCAGCTATGATCCATAACTGCTAAAACAGTAGGTTCATTTGTTACTGCAGGAAATGATGTAACTTTATAGAAGTTACCCTGTAAAATCCATAAATAACCAGAATTTGGCTGTACGTAAAAGCTAGATATATTCAAATAGAAATAAAGTTCTCATTTGGGCAGTGGCAGTACTTAAATCACCGAGTCAGGTTACTGAAAGATGGATATGTAGTCTTTTGAACCGAGGTCCAGTGTCCTTTACAAACACCCAGTTCTGCTGCCAGTCACTGGCTTTGATGTAAAAATCCTGGTGTGAACTTTGCTTGCCTGGGTTATCAGAAAGATCAGGCTAGATAACCATAATGGTCTGTTCTGGCCTTAAAATCCCTGGCAAGCTAAAGCAGTGAATCTGAGTATGAATTTTTCAACACTGACACTAATGTCTCTCTTCTTTTGCAGAGTTGAGCTATGGAAATACTTGACAGCAGCTGAATTGACACAGCAGCTCACACCAGAGTGTCTGTGGAAAACACTCAGAGCTAGATTATTGCAAAATATTTCCTTTCCTCATGTTAGGGACATAACCAATGAAGTGGATTGTTCTCTTTCTTTCCAGCTGTTGACAGCAGAGGTATGCTCCCAGTCCACTTGGTGCCTGGCTCCCCTCTGATTTTGGGCAGGCTGGAATTACTCTAACTAATAGAGTGACTCCAGGCTTTTGTGTGAATGAAGTGAGACTCCAGCCCCAGGGGATGCAAAAAAAATGAGCCATGTTTTCCTCTAGTCTTGAAATACAGGAGAAAGATGTGTGCATAATCACAGATAAGGATATCCATCTAATCTGAGATTTGAGCACTCCTCAAATTGATGAGGTAAAGCTGTGACTAAACCTACTCTTAGCCATAGGTTGAACCCAGTTAGTGATGGGCCCAAGAGTCCCTACAGCATTAGAGGACAAAGGGACACAGTGCAACAGATATGATGTGGGAAAGACAAACCTTACTGAACAAAGCCATGAGTCCCTTCTGGATTGCAGCATGTGTCAAACTAGAGTGCTGCCACCTGCTTCTGTTCCCTATTTAATGAATGTTCTCTGAACAAAAGAAAAGGATGACCAAATCATTATTAGATGAAGCAGAAAAAAATATCTCAAGACACAGTCATATTCCTCCCCTGCCTATGAGGCTAGAGTTACACTTCTTGGTTAATAGGGTAACAGCAGCAGTATGAACTTCCCCTCCAACTGCTTTTGTGCGCCTGAGCTGTTACCTAAACGCACCACCTCCTCAACAAAATGGGATTCTGGCATCTTGGGCTCTATAAGTTCTTAGCCTGGCCATCAGGGACATCAGGCAGACTGTGATAGCTTATTTGTAATGTAGGGAAAACTAAGAGCACCACTATATGCTGGTGACTTCAGTGCATGGCTGCTGAGAAGCCAGAAAATGACCTGGGCCTGCAGTCAGCAAACACTCTGGAGAGTCACTGGAAGCTTTTGCACCAACCCCAGTGAGCATTGGATTAGATTTTTAGGGTCTTAACTCAGACAGATGGCATCCTACAATATTCTTCAGTATGACCTGTGGGCCCTGAGCAATGCTCAGGAGGTGCAACGCAGGCTCAAACACTTGCTGACGCAGGCTAGGGTTGAGCAGAGATGGGAAAGCTGAGAAGTTCCTACCTCAGTCCTAGTTCTTTGAGCCCAGTCACTGCTAATCGTTTGCTCATTTTCTGAGCATGTGGTTTGTGTTATTAAGATGGTAGCATCCCCCATTTGCAGCCACTTATCCTCTTCCTTGATTGATAGTCAAAGGATCTATCTCAGACAGGTTTTATATGGGTTTTTCTTGTCAGACCTTGCCTGCAGCATCCTGGAAGGACAATTCTCTGAGAGGCGAGGATTAAAGTGCCACCTCACACAAGGAGCCTTGAGAGATCAGCAGAGTCCCCAAGACATACAGTGCCAGTTAGGTGGCTTTATGAGCAGCTTGTCTAGAGCATGTATTCTTCCAGTGTGTTGTTCTGTGATGCACTCAATACAGTAAGTCTATTCTCTGGCTTTGTACATCTGAATGGAGCAGGTCTCACTTCATAGGGAGCATTGAGCTGGCAGAGGGGAGATAAAATGTAGAACTTGCTTTGGGGTCCCAGTTCTAACACTTTGGAGCTGAATCCTTCTTGCCTGTGCAATCTTGGCTTGGTTTTATACAGGGTGTCCTGATTCTCCCTCCCATCTGCTTCAAACATTGGATAAGGCAAAGCATTCAAAATCAGGAACAACCACCAAAAAAACCCCTCAGCCATTGAATAAACACAGGCCTTCACAGGGTGAAATCAATTCCTGTTAGTATTCTGCACAATGCAATAGAAGCAATTCTACTTAGCCGTGCCTTAAATGCCACTGTATGTCATGCTTTGCAGAAACTGGTAGTTCCATTTTCAGCATATTCATCTCTAATTAAATCAATGGTTTTGAGCAAGTTCACCTGTCCAATCCACAGAGCAGACTTGAGATACCCAATCTCAGCAGGTGTGTACAGAGAGGTCTGAAAATGTAATTGGAGTTGTAGGAGATTGTGTTCTGCTGCGCACGTGTGTAGCATAGCAGAGCTCCAGGACAAAAGGGATATTTTACTTTGTTCATTAAGGAGCTCATTTCTGTAGGAGCACCCAGAGGTCCTGTCTAGCAGGACTTTAGACATGAACAAGGGAATCTGTCCAGTGACAAGTGTGTATGCTGGAGGTGGCCAGCAACTTCCTGATAGCATTTTGAACAACAGATGAAGGCCAAAGAAGGAAAAGGGCTATTGAAGTGCAAGGAAAAATATGTCAAAGAATGCAAAACAATTCAGGACTTCTTTCCAAGAAGACGACCTCACCATAAAGAGTGTAGTAGCAAATGTCACTTGGTACATTGGTAAGGAATGACAAGGAAATCATGCATGCTCTCTACATCTCTGCAAAGTTCATGCAGAGGAAACCAAAACCCTTTCTTTCACCTCTGGCATCACCACAACCAAATGAACGTATATGGTATAAATGCCCTTTTTTACATAGTCTCAATGTACATACCAATTCTGGCATCAATGTACAAAATGACAAGAATAGTACCTTCCTTGCTCTGTCAGTACTCAAAACACTAAATCCTAAAGGAAAAAGAGATTTGCCAGGGTTTTAGATAAGATCGGAGCATCTTCCTACAAATTGAGGTAGCCAAATAACTCTCGGAAAGGTTAAAGTCACAAATGAGCTCTGAAAGTTTTACGCCGTGACTGAAGTGCACATTGTATCCTGTATAAACATGGCCAACTGTGCAGCTTGGTTTCAGTGGGAAAAGGGGATGTGATGGTGATAGCAGCAATGGGCAATTTTTACAGTTTGGAAGAGTCATCATTTGCCTCGCTGTGCTTTGGGCGCAGATCCAAATGTTCTAAGTCTGAAAATGACCAACTTGTCCACCACAGCAGTGTAACGTCTGCTCACTTATTTTTTTCAAAGCCTGTGTTATTTCTGTAGCGGTCTATTGACACCATCCATCCCAACCTATGGCTCTGGTTACACTTTGTCTTTCCTCCAGGCCGCAGCTGCCAAAATCACCCCCATTACACCCTCAGAAAAGGGTTTGTGCCCTGCCAGATAAAGTCCCTTGTCCTCCTTGCTGTGTGGCCTCATGGACGTTAGCTCTGGTGCAGAGAGGGGATGGCTAATAGGGGTGTTCTCTGGGCTGCAGGGTTGGTTTCTGCCATGGCCTGGGAGAAGAGTAACAGCACTAAGTTTGTCCTTGGGAGCTGAGTGGCAGAGGACGTGTCAGGAATGGCCAGCAGCTGTGTCCGGTGCATGGCCACCAAAGGCAGGGCCAGCACCCCAAAGGCCTTCCTCTGAAGGATGCTGAGCAGAGGGGTGGTGGGTGATGCTGCAGGGGGCCTGTCACCCCCATGCCACAGTGCTACCACCCGGCAATGCAGCAGTCACAATGTCCCAGGGCAGGATAAAGGGGGCATGCTCCTTCGCCATTGGGACAGAGTTGGCCCAGGGCAGCCTGAAAACATCCGAGAGGAAGTCTTTGAGGAGCCAGTGGAACTACTTGGAGGGGGCTGAGGGAGGAAGACTGGAGGCTGGACGAGGCTGCTGGAGGTTCTCTGCTGCAAGGCCAGCACCTGGTGGGGCCACATTTAAAGCTCTTCTGATGAACTGAAATCCTGCCTCAGCATTTGGGGAACAGATGCCAGCTCCTCAGGAGATGAGAAGAACCACCAATCCCTGGAGGTGCCCAAGGCTATCGGGCCTTTTCAGCTGGATAGCAGTGCAAGAAGAGGGAATGCCTTCTTGAGGAGCGCTGCAGAGCTCACTGTCCTCATCCCCTGCAGAGCCAGGGACTGCAGCCGTAAGTAATGGGATACACAGATGATGCAAGGGGTCCCAGCGCTTTGGAGCACTCACTGGTGTCCTGCCAGGCACAGGAAGGATTCTTGCTCACAAGGTTGATCAGGCTGGGGGCGTTTTGCCATCCTTGGAAGCCCCTGAGATGGCTCCAGGTTGAGGGAGAATAGGGGGTGGGCATCTTCTGGGAGGCGTGACCAGCCTGTGGGATGAGGAAGCAGGTTTTGCTCACATGCTCAGGGAATAGCTGATCACCAGCTCTGGGGTCAGGAAGGAATTTTCTGTTGGGGCAGATTGGCACTGGGCCCTGGAGGTTTTTTGCTTTCCTCTGCAGCATTGAGCATGACCACTTGTCAGTGCTCCTCTGGTCCATCTTGGCTATGCTACTGCCTGCTGCCCACGCACCAAAGATGGCCTGTCATGCCTGCAGCTGAGGGGAGGAAGGCTTTTTTTCACCCAGGGTGGACTGGCATGTGTCCCTGGGGTTTTTTTGCCTCCCTCTGCAGCATTGAGCGTGGCCCCTTGCTAGGGCTCCTTTAGGCCATTTTGGCTAGGTGCCTGCTGCTCGTGCTCCACAAAGGCGGCCCTCATGCCCTGCATTTGGAGGGAAGGAAGCTTTCTCTGCCCCCAGGGCAAAGAACTCTGCTGGTCCTCAAACTGAGCAGGAGTGTTTCATCAGTGCTAAACACAGAAAGAGCACCTCATGCTGAAGTGCTAATACCTTTTTTCTGCAAAACCAAGATCTCCTGTGCAGGAAGTGCATTGACCAGATAAGCCTATAAGGTCTAGGGACAACAAAGTCAGGAGTACTAGGGTTAATGCACTCCTGGGCCAGAGAGTCACCTTTTTTCCTTACTGAGGAGTACATTTGGACATGCTAGATGCTGCAGTCTTTCCTCAGAACAAAACTACCTGAGCACATATACTTAAAGTTTGCCCAGAGTGTGCTAACATAAAGAAATTGCAGATTGAAGTGCTGCAATAAATTAATCACTAGCATGACTCTGACCCCACATTCACTGCTACTTACTAAGTACTCACCTGAATGTGGGTGCTCAACACAGCAGGCAGCAGCAATTCCAGAGCTCTGGGCTGGAATATTTGTGTTCCTGTTCAGCTTTTTGAAATGAATGTAGCAAAAAATACTGAAGGCTCCTAATGGCTGAGGCTGCATTTTATTAGAACACAAATATAATAAACTAGAACAAGACTAGCAAAATTAACTACCATCTAAAAAACAAATCATCCTTTCAGATTAGACCTGACTTTCTGGATTGAAGCAAGTTCCTTGTGGGTCTTTCTCTGCCTGTCACCTCTGCTTCTAGGCTGTGAGTTGTTCCCTGCTGCAGGCCAGGAACCTCCCCAAACATCTCACAGCTGTGCTGATGGCTCTTCATCTTCTTCACCTGCCCTGTTGTTCTTAGTACTGTCTCCAAGCCAACATTATAATAAGCAATCTCCACTCCAGGTGCTGGTAGCGAAGACAATGCAATCAAGGAGCCTTTCCCTTCCTGCCTGGCTACACCACCGCTTTGGCAGTTTGTCTTTGTCCAGGGGTTATGAACAAAGAATTTTATCATGTGTCCACTGCAGATACACACATAGACCCTTCTCTCACTGGCACCTTCTTGGATTATGTAGAGGTGATAGCTGGAGACCATTCCCATATAGGACATTGTTAATTATTGGGGTCGGCTGAGATTAATAACAATGTTTACTTAGAGACATGCTGGGCAATTACTGAGGACCTTTTTGGGCACAGGGGACCTTTCCTACCGAGGCTCACTGGTGGGAAAACAGAAATACAAAGAGCAAAAATATTTGCCCATCTTGCTCCTTAGACAGAGTAGGAAAGCAGATGATGCTTGAAAAGGGGCTTATGGGGACAAGGGAAGTATCTGATGAGAAAGTTGCTTTCCTTCCTTCACTGGGCAAGCTGGGAAACACAGCAGGTGGATAACAGAGTGTTGGGGTTGCATAAAGTGCTCTGGCTGTATTCAAGATGGCTGAGTTTTAGACAATGTGCTTTTATGTCCTTCATTCATATGCCCCTGATGCTATGATAGATTATATTTATCAAGCTCCTTTGACAGTCTCTGAACTTTGACCATCAATTCATCTCCTTTCACCTGCTTTGAGTTGCCTCCATTTTTTAAGAGCAGTCTGCCAGAGGAACATGTTCTGTAGAAACTTATCACTTCTTTCCACCTGCACACATGCCCCTCTGAAGGTGAGTGGTGAAGTGTGGCTCTGCTCTGTCGCTGTATCTTTATGTGAGGCTTCTGGGTACAAAAGAATCTCTTGGAGGATGAATCTCAGTCTGCTGTGTACTACCCTTGTCTCTGTTAAGCCCCTCATGACACATATGGGGCAAGAGTGGTGAAGTGGTTTTCGTGGGCTTAGGGAGACTTTCAGGGCAGTGTGCTTTCTGTGCTTAGGTGCATTGGTGTGGCACTTGAGGTATGCTGGGAAGCAGGCAGCCCAGAGCAGGGAATGTCTCTTCCCCTAGTTGCAGAACAGAGATGTGCTCACAGATTCAGGACTGGTCCAGCACCGTGCCATGGAAAACAAAGCAAGGAATGAACAGTGGACTTCCAACACCTGTGTGCAGCTACACAGAACAGGCTGCAGTCCATAAGGGCTTGTTAGATTAGATGCAGCCTAAAAATGCCTGCGCTGTTAATATGGCCTGAATCAACACTGTTGTGAAGGTACAGCATGACATCCAACCTACCAAGTCCTTTCAGGTCTATGGTGATTTTGCATTGTACCAGCTCTGGCAGTGCTGCTTCCTTGGCACAGTTTTGCTCCATAGGCATTTTCTTATCCCTGCATCCTGTGCTCAGAGCCCTCCATACGCTAACATCACTTGCACTGCAATAAAGAATGGGCTGAGAAGCACAGGGATTTTTTGATCAAGTATGTATGGAAAGTATCTCTGATACATTTGTTATGTTCTTACATACCTGCCTTCAGCAGAGTCCCAGCTCAACAAACTCAGTTTCTCTCTGTATTTTGAGAAATTTCATTGCAATCAGCATATTTCCTAGTAAATAAAGAAGTGCAACTTGCTCAGTGGGGATTAGACCTAAGAACTTTAATCTTTCTAGTGTGCTTCTTGGGCCCGATGCCCAAGGTACAGCTCTGTCCCACTCAGTGGCTGCTTTGTTGTCTTTCTTGCCATGTTCTTGGATACTGTAGGGAAGTCTGAAGGCAGGTTTGAGCTCTCTGCCTCAGCAATGGTGCAGCTGACAAGCCTAAGCAGCCCTGAGCAGGTCACGAGGTGAGTCCAAGGTTAAAAGTCCAGAGAGTATTCAGAGTGACAAATGAAAATATTATGGAATAGCAGCTAGAAGTTATTTCCTCCTTTTCTGACCTATTGTTAGTGCTGTTGTAGGGGAAATGGCAGACTCCCCTGCTCTGATTTTTGCTTGTAACAAGATCTCCAGCACCCCTGCAAGGAATTTTATTTTAGCTTGATGGGTTTTTTTGGTTTTAGAATTTAATTTTTCAGTTGTGAACCTCCAGCGCACTAGAGCTCATGGAGCACAAAAGCATTTGCTGCTTCTCACCACCACACAGAAAGATACTTGGCTGAATTTAACTTCTAAGTTTTAGACCTGGATATCTGAGGTATAAAGAAAATGAAGTACTCGTGAATATTCTTTTGAACCGACTCTGCGTATTCCTAGAGCTGGGCTTCAGACCTTTTCCACCTACTTTCCAATCATTTGTAGACGATGGGTTTTTCATTTGCAACAAAGTTTGGCCAAAGCAAAAGTGTCCTGAATACTTAAGAGTCCAGCTGCATCTTTGTGGTAGCAAGCTTACAGTGCTGGATCCCATTGCAAGCCACAGTTTTTCTTACCAAATCAGCCAGGAGCAAGTTGCTTCCATCTTCTTGTTGACAGACAGTCTGCAAATAGTAAAAGTGACCAGATAGATTGATTTTGCACAGTACAGCGGGCTTTCAGCTTAAGCACAGAATGTACTGGAGGTGAGGATTGACAACTCTGATTTTACTGATTTTAGAAGAGATTGCTTTCCCTGGCCCACATTGTGCTTCCTGGGGTGTGGGCCAGCACGGGTGGCTCTAAGCTTGCTGTCTAGTCACCCTGACCTCCCAGAAAGTATCAAATACAGTTTAACATAGTGGAGACACAGGGATGAGGGACCCTACTCACTGGGCCAGAAACACCATGACCAGCACCTTGTTACTGCCCATTCCCCTTTGGAAAGCGTATACCTGCCAGAGGATGGTGGCAGACAGTATGGGCACCATGCTGTGCCGTACGCAGCAGCATGAGCCGCGAGGGCACCCTCAGCCCCTGTGGCGCAGTGCAGCCTCCCTGGGGTTCCCTCCAGGCCACCATGTTGGCTCTGGCCCCAGCACTAGGCCTGGGCTGGGGGTGCCTGTGACAGCCCTGTCCCTGCTGTCACCCTGTTGGTGGACTCGGGCCTGTTCCCAGCTGTCCCATCCGGCCTGACACTTGTCCAGCCGTGCCCCCCGCTGTCCTCACCAGCCCTGCTGAGGTGACAGAGGGGCCCTGCAGAGCAGCAGAGCTTCAGGGGGAGGGGAGGTCATGCATGGCCATGAGGTGGAGGGGCTGCAGCCCCGCCCAGAGGAGACTCCACAGGCCTGGCTGCAGCACAGAGCCCAGCAGGGCAAGGACAGGGGAGAAGCCTGGCAGAGACCCTGCTGCCGCCACCGCCACACTCTGTAGGACCAGATTTATTTACAGATCCTTTATTTCCTTTCCATCTCCTGCTGTGTCTTGCCTGCTTCATGGATCCCAGCTGCTCTTGAATGAAATGTGGCTCTGGTGCAGGCAAAACTCTCTGGCAGCATGGCTCTGGGGAGGGAGGAGGCCATGCGAGTCCAGCTCCAGCACCTGCATGGGATCTGCTGCATCAGCTCTGGCCCACGGCTGTGGCGGGAGAGGGCAAGGCAAGGCAGGGCTTTTTCTCGGTGTGCGCTGAGCTCAGGCCAACCAGGAGCAAGAGCTTGCTTCCCAGTGCTGCCCTCAGGGCGGTTAAAGAACACAAGTGGAGAGAAGCGGCTGCTTCTTTAAATGGCAGGATCCCCTGCCATGCCATCTCCATTAACATGAAACTGTTTTTATAACAGGTGTTTGAAGCTTTTAAATATTTGCTGGCCAGGTTTGAATCTTGCTTTTAAACATCTAGCATAGTTGTCTAGACATTAAGCAGCTACCAGGCGTTGTTTCTAGATCAGGACATGTTATCCCTGTTCTCGTCGTCTTCCAGCACAGGCAAGGCAGGAAGCAGTGCTGAGAACAAAGGTCACTGGGCACATTGTTAAAACTCTTCCATTTGCCTGACAAATAAACAGGATGAACTCGAAAGTGGTGACAAAACTACAACTGCATGGGCATTGAGGAGACATGGTGGGATACGCCACAGGATGGGCCATTAGCATTTGGCTGAAGCAATGCTAATCCAAGCCTGAAGAATATGCAGCCCAATTACTGCAGCTATACCACCGAAGTAATGGGGAGCTTGGGAGTGGGACTGATGAGCAGCTTCATAACGGGCTAATGAGCAGTCTGGCTGCTCTCCATCAAAAGCCTGTGGAAGTTGGTACAAGACCCCTGGGGTGGTACAGGAGGAGAATGTGCAGACTGGGAAATGTCCAAATATAGCATTAAAATACAGCATGAACTGAGTGGAAACTTGTGCTTAGCACGCGGGTAAAGCAACTTAAATGTGACAGGTGCATGAGAACTGATACATTCTCAAAAGGGGCTATATTTGCATTACACAAAGCACAAGGAATAGATTAAGTGTGTATTTAGGAGAGCCATTTTAGACAGAGTTTCTGGGTGGCTGGGAACACCTTTTGTTCCGGATAGTAGAGGAAGCTGCCAAAAAAATCAGCCTCTTGGGATTTGATTATTGAGGAGGAGTAGAGAAAAAAGGAGAATAGGTAAGAGCTGTGGGTGAAAAAGCAGGTATCAGAGGTGGGAGGTGGTTTTGGAGGAGCTGCTGAGAATGACAGAGGAGGAGATGGGCAGGAGCTGAAGAGGACTTTAGGGAGAGGCTGGGGATGGCAGGAAGTATCTGATGCACGTGGAGCTGGAGCAGATAATCAGGCATTTATATCTGCTGTGTCATAAACAACTGATAATCATCATCTCCATTCCTCTGTCCTGGAGGTCCACGAGAGCTTTAACAGCTTTCTTTCTACTGCTCCTCATTATAGGTTGTTGTGGTTTAACCCCAGCCAGCAACTAAGCACCATGCAGCTGCTCGCTCACTTCCCCGTGCTTTCCAGTGGGATGGGGGAGAAAATTGGGAAAAGAAGTAAAACTCATAGGTTGAGATAAGAATGGTTTAATAGGACAGAAAAGAAGAAACTAATAATGATAACACTAATAAAATGACAATAGTAATAATAAAAGGATTGGAATATACAAATGATGCACAATGCAATTGCTCACCACCTGCTGATCGACGCCCAGTTAGTCCCTGAGCGGTGATCTCCCCGCCCCCACTCCCCCCAGTTTATATACTAGATGTGATGTCACATGGTATGGAGTATCCCTTTGGCCACTTTGGGTCAGTTGCCCTGGCTGTGTCCGCTCCCAGCTTCTTGTGCCCCTCCGGCCTTCTTGCTGGCTGGGCATCAGAAGCTGAAAAATCCTTGACTTTAGACTAAACATTACTTAGCAACAACTGAAAATGTCAGTGTGGTATCAACATTCTTCTCATACTTAGCTCAAAAACATAGCATTATACCAGCTACTAGGAAGACAATTAACTCTATCCCAGCTGAAACCAGGACACAGGTTAACTGAAGGACTTGCTGTGGATCTGACCATCCAAATCCTGCTGATTAAATGTGTGAGGGATCAGTACTGCTGGACTATAAGATATTTTTTCTTCTCAGCTTTTAATTTTTTTAAGAATCCATGAGCTGAGGACATTAGTTAGTTGGCAAAGTCAAGATCTCAAAAGTTAGGTACCGTCTATACATCCTAAATTCGCCTCTCTGATTATGCATGATGCAATTCATTTTAATGAACTGTTCACATGCATGCAAGAGCTGACCTGTACCTGCTTTTGCTGCCTCCTTGTGCTCCTGGCAGCATAGGCCCTGCAACTGTTTGGTTATCATCTATTTTCTTTGTGGCTGGGCAAAAGGAGATTACGTGCCTGATTAACTGGGATTCAAGATAACTTTCCTTGACTGGCAACCATTTCAGCATGTGCTAAAATGTGTTTGGGAATCATGTCCCAAGATAGGTCAGAATTGGAGCCCCAGAGGATGTAAGTAACAATGTTCTCCAGGGTAAGTAAGCAAAATAGTTGATATAAATTATAATTATTCAAGAGATGATTGAAAAGCATCTGTCATAACAGCACATGTAATGTAAGCCTGCCCAGCACACGGATTAGGTCCCTGCCCAGAAGTGCTGATGATCATTCTTAATCAGCCTCTAATTTCTTCCTTCCAATTTCTTGCGACATAATGATCCTGCTGCACAGGTTCCTTTATTCTTGAGCGATCTCTCAGAAGCCTTTGATGGTGTGTTAGCAACCCGAGAGCAGTTACTTGCTTCAAAGTGGCTGGGTGATGATCTCAGAGGGACGTAGAATAGGATAAGATACTTTGCAGTGTATCATCAGTTGCTACTAAAGTGCTAACATGAATCCCTTGCCAGTCATAGGCTGCAAGCAGCAATCAGATCCTGCCTGTTACACTTTTGATGAGGGAAGTTGCAGTGTCTTGGAAGTAAAACTATCTGTGACTGACATATTTTGCTTCAGCTGCCAGAGTAGTAAGTTATTTCTGTGCAAAAACAAATGTGGGTGCAAATATAGTATCAGGTGACTGATCAAGCCCTACAGGCAATAAGTAGCTAGTACTCAAACTAAATGAACTCTGGGGAAATCCTTGGCTTAGATCTCTTGCCTATGACATTTAATTCAGAAATAAATATACATATATTTTACTAGGCTGTTAGGGTAGGCAATAGAGAAAACACCTACTGACTTCAACAATGTCAGGTTTTCACCTTAAACTCTTCAAGCACAATTTGTGAACTCAATCTGCAAACAAACTGGAGCTGAATTTATTTGTTACTCCTGTGACTGAACTGTGCAGAATTTTATACTTGGGCCTGGGACTGCTGCTTCTGCTGCTTTCAAGTAGAAAATGAACCAACAGCGAATAGGGCAAAGCAATGACTTTCTGAATGGAGAGGTGTATATATGTATCTTAATATAAGTATAAAAATCAACTGTTTAGAAAACAATCCGGAATTTCTGTTTTGTGTGAATACATAACTCAGATGGTCTGACACCAAGATGTTACAATTTCTGTTTCATGCCCCCCTCCTCTCCCACATAGTCAGTGGGGTGTTCATCCTGATGCTAACTGAGGTGCTGTTAGTGCATGTACTAGTAATCTGTGTGCTGTTAATCCTTTTATCCTAAGTTTTGGTATTGCATGTGGTTGCTCCTGGCCTTCTAGCTAAATCTGAATTAGAGATTAATTTTTAGTGAGATCGCTGCTTAATCAGCTTGGGTTGCTCTCTAGTTTTGGATTGCTGTGTGTTCCCACTGTAGTGCATTTTTCAAAATAATTTCCTAAAGGGTTTTTTTGTGTGTTTGTTTTTGTTTTTTTAAAACTATGCTTGTGGTTGACCTCTTTTTCAGATTGAATGACAAAGTGTTTGAAACTGTTTCATTTAATCTCATGTTGAAAGAGTGCTAATATCTTACCTACGTTACTGTTTCTGTTCCTTTATTCAACAGTTCACCTTTCTTGTATTTTCTGAACCTACAAGCTCCAAATTTGCTGTCTGTGGATGTGATGTATAAAGTCTGGTTGAATAAGGTTCCTTGTAAAGTGCTTCTAAATACTAATAATAAAAAACCCCAAACAACCTATGAAAGGGCAAAAGTTAATTTAATGTGATGTAAGTTCAGGGGAGCATTTGGAAATATTTGCTTGACTCTAAAAGCTGAGGTTCGTACGTCCTTTCCTCTACAGTGCCTTGGGAAATAGAAGCAGGAATAAGGATGATCAAATTAAAGGTGGTTAGAGTGCTGCCACCTTTTGGTGCAAAATTAGGGAGAGATGTTGCCAATACTGACTTGGGGAGAAAAGCCTTTTCAG
Organism: Pandion haliaetus; assembly: GCA_013401275.1. Taxonomy (NCBI): domain Eukaryota; kingdom Metazoa; phylum Chordata; class Aves; order Accipitriformes; family Pandionidae; genus Pandion; species Pandion haliaetus. The sequence goes on from VYZV01013202.1 coordinate 202,357, forward strand.
TATCTAAATAGCAGTGAAAAGGGATTACCTGGACGTAACCTGCTTGACAAGAATTTTATCCCATATAGCTGCTTTTCTTTCTTCCTCCTTTGTGCAGTCCTTCTGTCAGTTCTTTATTTGCCTGTTGTTTTCACTAACAGTTTTCATACCATTGTTTGCCATGTTTGCATCTATGATGAATGCAACATGAAACTGCTTAGAGCATCCCAAGCTTGAGAAAGGATGGTCTGATGCTTCTTTTAGGAGGAGCAGTGGCTTAAATCAAAGACATGTAGCAGCTGAGCAGGTTGTAGAAAATTGCTTGACATGGAAAAATGACTTGTGCCTAAGTGTTGCTTGTCTTCTGGCGCTCTAGAGTGAGGATGTGAATTGAGCTGGTTTATCAGTCTCACTAAGAGTCAGTGGTAATACACAGTTAGACTTGAAATGCTGCTTCTCCCTCCATGCACCATTCAGGGACAGAGAGAGATAAAGGGAACAGTGTGTCACATTTTCATGCAGTTTTACTTCCTGCTACTATGTGTTTAAATGCTTCTGATGAAAATTTTATGCAGTTTAACCCATAGGAGAAGGCAGACACTAAATACACAGGTCATATAAAATTTTTTCAGTGTGCTTTTTGCACAATTGAAGGGACATGGGACCAAACCAGAAATCTCACTTTCTTTCAGAAGTAAGTTTCTTGGAGGTGATAAGAAATGGCATCTAGAGACACTCTAATGTCACTTCCCAGACTTTGGGACGGGAGGTTGGCATGCAAATATCTGTAGGGATCTCTAATCCCTCATTACTGGATCTTGTAGGAATGGAGGCAGCACCTTAATCAGGAAATGGCTGATGTCCCCACAAAACACCTGTGCAGCACCGGAGACTGATTTGTGTTGGGGTTAATTCTTCACTGAATAATGCACTGCAAGTTACTAGGCTGTGCTGGGTTACTGGCTCTTCCTGGATGTGGAGGTGCTGTGAGCAGCAGGCTGCAGATAGCTAGCAGGTGCCTAAGGTTTTTAATAACCATTTTCAGGGTTGGTAATGACAGTAATATTTTATTAAGTAAGAAAGCTACCCATTTCTTTACTCTGTAGGCTCCAGCTCATAACTGATAGTTAAATAATACTATAATTTTACTTTACAATATATTCAAGACCTGTTTTTACAACTTTGAGGAGTACTTTCTCACAGGAGTAGGTTCCTTGACTTTAAGGACAATGGTCACATAAACAAAGGTGCAGAATCATGTCTTACATCTGTATTGTACATGCAGCATGTAAGTTATTGGATGGATGCTGTAATTATTATTTCTGCACATGTTATGAAGTCAGTGTGATTGCTTCTATCCCAGGGTAAGAGTACTGATAGTGAATAACTGAGAGGAAACTACAAACAAAGCTTAGTTGGTATGCAAAATACAAGATGTCAAGATCTGACATTCTTCATCACTTATAAGAAGACATCTAATAACTCATAAGTGAATGTAAATGTCCTATCACTCCTAAAACATTATGCATTCTCTATCAACCAGAATAATGAATGATTACGAATGTTCCAGCACACAAAACACCAACAAAACAAAAGTGAAGCATGAAATTAAATTAAAGAAATAAAGTGGAAAATAATGATAATGCTACTATACCTTGCTTTATTAGTACTTATCATCTGGAAGGATCTCAAAGCTCTGTGGGCAGGATGGCAGCTTGCTGGCTCCAGACAAATCTGACCACACATATATAAATACTCATACATCATTTATATATAGCTGTTGGCACAGAACAGTTTTTTTCTAATTCTTTGTGGACTTGCAATAAGGCAGACATTCTGGAAAAAAATTAAATGCTTTTTGAAGGTTTCTTTGCAGTTGCAAGCACTGGAAAATTAGTGTTGGCAGCAATAGCATTTGTAATCACATGACGCCAGGAGGTGAATCCTGTAATACCTCCCTTAGAGTGATCAAATGGGGGATGTTCCATTTTCTGAACATCTTACCGCTTTTCTGCAAGGGTAGATGAAAAAGGGAACATCAAAACTTCTTCGTTTTTCTTATTTCTGTCTTTGCATATTCTGTGGCCATTCTTCTTTATATATTTTTGTCTCTGCTGTGCCTGAAACCAATCAGGCATATTCTGTGCCTGAAATGTCCATGCTATCATTTTCACCCTTCGTTTTTCTGTCCATTTCTAGTTTCCTTTGGGGATTTGGGTAGAAGACATAGTTGCTGTTGTTATTTGTCATATTTGGAATTTTTTACTCAAATGATAATTTGTTTTTTTTTCTCCTGGTTAACTTTGAAAAATGTTCATCTGCAAAATGTCTTAATATGCATCTGAAATCTATGAAAAAAGGTGGCCTTAAAAATTGTTCTTCAGAAGCTTAGATTACAGAAAATATTGGGTCTGTTCCCCTTTCCGTACTCTTGGTGAGCTCTGCTCCTTCTAAAAAGTAACAAAGCCAAGTGGTTGTTAGGAAAAAGTATGTTTTTTAAAATCACATAAAGCCAAATTCAGAGACTACACAGAGGCATCGTAAGCCCATCTCCTCCCGACATGTTGTGAGATTCTGGTACCTAACTGCAGGTTGCCTGTAAAAATCTTTTCCCTTGTCACACATTTTAAAATGAATATTTCTTTCAGGGCAGGAGTAACTGGGCTAAGCTGGCTTCTGGGGCAGAAGAAGGTGATCATTATACATGTTTCAGCAAAAAACAGCTAACGCTTTACACTGACCATATGCTTCTGAAACCTTGCTCCTAAGGGTCTTTTATTTAGAATAAGCAATCCTGGGCATATATCCTCATAAAAAAATGAACAAAGCAGTTATCTCACGTCAGCACTTACTGCAGTGGCTGTTACTGTGTTTTCACATGTGCTTGTATAATGCAGTTACTATACAATAAGTCAGAGACTGGAAAGGGCAAAATTGTCCCCAGGTAGGTTTCAGAGCAGATCCCAGGCTGAATGGCAGTGCAGCTGCACGTATGTTTGCTGGTGGGGTGTGATTGGGGTGAATTGTGCAAGCATGGCTTGGCTTGAGACTCCTCCCTGATGCTGTCATGTCACAGGAAATAGCACAGAAACTCCACAGGGCATAAATCAACCTGGGTCGGTCTTGGACTAGCTTCTCCAATAACATTTGCTTCCAGCCCTGTAAGTTGCCTTTTACATGAGCAATATGTCACTTGCTTTAGCTGTCTTTGTTGCCAATGTTCTTCCTCTCTGATGCTCTTCTCCCATTTCTGTGTCTGTCATTATCAGAAGACATTTCCTTTTGTCTTGCTCTTGCCTTGTGGTGCCCTCCTGGGTCACCTCTTCCTTCTTGGCTCTTTCCTTCCTCCAGATCCATGAAACCCACTGTCCTAAATCCCTTTTCCTTCAAGAGAGGAGGCTGCATTCTTCATTGCACTTTCATAATGCCAGTTGCCCACAACTTCTTGCCCCTCAAAGAGACAAGAAGCATTCACTAGGGGCTGGCTGTGCCAAGCTGTTTGGTTTCTTTTCCCAGAGCAGGAGGAGGAGAGGCACAGCTGGTAGTGGAAGAGGGAAAGTATTGCAAAATTCCTGGTGGCAAGCCAGAATCTAGAGGAGAAGAAGTGAAAGGAAAGGGCTGGAGATAAAAGCAGACAGCAAAAGCCTAGGGCTTTGACTTGCAAGTGTCCTGTGATCATGAGAATGTGTATTTTGGGATCCTGACCTGAGCTTTCTTAAAGGAACAATGAGTAATTGTGATATAATGTTGTAGAGAGAGAAAAAAAAAGGGTGGGAAATCTATTTACAAGCATCAGCTGTTGTGTTCTGTGCCCCTGTAAAGCCTATGCCCTAATCATCCAGGTTCTCTGCAGCAGCACTGGGAGAAGGCATTATTTGTGAGTCTGTGGAAACCTGTGCCCAGAACAGAGGTTTCTTTAGTAATGGTCTCCTGGCAAAGGGGCAATTTCTAGGATCTCATGTCCTTGCTCAGGAAACCCATATTGAGATACCCTTTCATCTACCAAAAGATCAATCTATAATCTTTCAGAATCACCCCCAAAAATTATATTACTGTGTTCTGTTAGATCATGTAGGATTTTAACATAATTTGTGTAGAACATTATTAGTTTGTTATCTGTTAGTTTCTTATCTCTTTCTCTGCCATGAGATTAGAAGCTCAGTGATTAAAGCCAGTGCACCTCCATGACTTGCATCCTGTCTCCAGTTCATTCATTTTCCTACTTCTATTTTAGTCTCTTTTCAGATGTTTACTCAATGGATTGATCACAGGCAATAAGCACCATTTGTGTCATAGTTTCACGCAGTGACCTGGTGAGTCACGTGGCTTCGTGCTGTTCTCTTGCTTAGAGAACGCATTATCAACAAAAATATTTGCAGGGTGAGATTTTCCACTTCTGCCCCCAAGGTGGCCAGCACTGCTGTAATGCTGATGTGCACAAATGTTTGTGCACACAGTATTGAATTCATGGCAAGGGGCATTTTATTTTTACTCAAGAGCTGGTGCATCTGAAGAGCTGTGCTGATATAAGTTCACAGCACGGATTATGACTTTAATAAACCAACATAATTTTTCCAGAAGCCCTGCAAGAGCATCTTGACCTTGTTCCTTCTCCTTGCCTCACGCGGGGAGCATTTTCAGAATTCCTTGTTTATACCTGCTGATAACATGTTATAACTAATGAACAAACCTTTTGTGGAAACTCCTAGGCAGACAACCGTGTTTATAAACAGAAATTACAATATATACTAAATCGTTCCAAATGAAATAGTGCACCAAATAAAGTAAATGCATTTTATTGTTGTCTCACTATAAATGCTTAATCACTTCCAGCAAAATACTGTATATGCAGAAGTAAATATTAGATACCTATTTAAAAATGCCTTACGGGAAAATGGACAAACCTGCAAATTAAATATATGCTGTAAATTCCATGGTAGTTCAACAGAGGTTGCCAGAGCAGTCACTGTACACTAATATTTATTGAAGATGATGCCTTTCTGTTATAGATAGTGAACTTAGTGAACTGACCTCAATTTTTCACTGTGATGCTGGTCAAGTCTTTTTGAAAGAAACAGAAAATTGTATTGATTATGCGAAATGTTCATACAGCATTTTTTTATGGGGGAGAACTGGGTGCACTAAAACAACGGGCTACCAGGATTTAGTTGAAAACTGAAGTGTGAGGAAGGACAAGGGAATGGTTTAGAGCCATCCCAGCTCCAAACCATCAAGAGTGTGTCTCTTGGGAGCTGTAGTTCAGGTCTACTGTGTCGTCCTTTTCTCCTGCAGGTCAGTGTTCTCAACCAGCTGGTGTCCACCAGTGGTTGACTTAGGGCAGGGACTCTCCTGATGTGCTGTGGGAATGGCTGTCCTCCATAGTGGAGCAGTTCAGCAAAATGCACAGATGGTACCTCCCTTCCATAAGGTACCACAGTGGCATTCAAGAAGTGAAAATTTTATTTTCGAGAAAAAGCTTCTGTTTATTTTTTCCTCTGGAAAACAGATTGTCCATGAAAGTGTATGTGGGCCTCACAGTGCAAGTGCCCAGGAACAAGCAGAAGTGCCAGTCCGAGTCCTCTTAGACTGGAGGAAAAGGGAAGAGGTCTGTGCTTTGGCTTTGCTATCACTATTGAAGGGACTTCCATCAGGAGCTGGGGAGCACAGAAATACTTGCTGATGGTATGTATAAATGTGGGGAATGGAAACACCTGTCTCCTGGAATGACATACCTGCAGTGTGCTGGTTTGGTGACTGTGGCAAGCCTATCCCTGACTAGTTTGTAGTAGTTTATGCCTGTAGATTGTATGCTGCTTCACTTCAGTCAGGACCTAATTTTCATGGGGAACTGGAGCAGATTTCTCCAACATTCCTCAAGGTAAACACTAAGCTCAGGAGATCTTACTAATAATTTCTAGCTACCAGTAGGGAAACTGAGGCATGCAAAAGTGGCATGAATTGCCACTGGAGATTCAATGACATAAACATAGCTCTCACATGCTGAATAACCCCTTAATCAGTGCTCCATTTCCCTTTACACAGTGGTTAGCAAATAGCAGGAGCATGCTTGCAATCTATTAGCTGTTACAGCACACTGGTGGACAGTCCTTAAGGACGAAGTAATAAAACAACTTGGTACCTAATGAATATCTCTATTCTGATTTTTGGAGGGGAATTGGATGGCCAGACTGTCAGTCCTGGAAGTTGAAATCTACCTTGTACTTCCCCCCCCCCACCCCGCGCCCTTACACACCTCATGTCCTTTAATGAACACTTACGAACATTAATTTCAGTGCTGTTAAAGTGATGGCTCTTCTCCTGAAGTTGACGCAAGGCAGACTACTGCATTTAAATTATTATTTTTTTTTAAAGGCCCAGAAGGAGGAACACAAGTGCAGGTAAGCAAATACATTGGGCCTAGGCAGTGCTTGTCATTTGTCTTTTTGATCCCTGTGTTACCTGATGTTTCACAGGTCCTGGAGGTAATGTGTCTCTATAAAGCCTTTGGTTTATTAAAGAGGGTCCATACCACAGGATAGTAGAAACACTGAAGCTTATCAAGCCTGATTTTTCTGTGAGTCTCCACACTATTCTGCCCCCACTCAGTGTCCCCTACAGACTCATCCTCCTGACACCTCCAGCACTGTCCTTCATCCTGTAGCTATTAGGAAACCGAGATGCTGCACACTGATTCTGAGCAAGGTTTTGCTGGTCAACTGGTGAAATAAAAAGGATAACAAGGAGCTCAAGCTTTTTTCTGTTGGCTACTGGTTTAGGTCTCTTTTCTCAGTCCTGCTTGAGATTTTCAGGAGACTGAAGAGATAATTACATATCTATGAAACATCTACTCCTTTGTCAAACTTGGTTGGCTAAATTTTAACTATTTCGAAAAATCTTTGAAAAATTGGAATGGGAGGACCAACATAGGCAGCATAGCTACATAGATCCAGTTTTCTTAGGAAACCAGGCTAAAAATGTCTCACAAAAGGCTCTAACAGTTTATCAGTGCAAGGTCTGCACTGATGGACAGTGATTAACTATTCTTTCTTAAAAACATCTGAAGAGGATTTTACTGTGTACTTTGGCAAAGTCTCTCTTGGTGGAGTGTCACAGATTTAGGGACATGCTATTGACACTGGTGTGTTTTCTTTCTATTCCCATCTCCCAATCTATAGTTCCTCCTCTGATTCACATGCTTATGCTGCCAAGGCAGTTTTTTAAACATTAGATGTCAAGTTGGACACATAAAACATTTTTTTTGGAGTAGGCAGGTTTTAAGTAAAATCTGTGCTGAGTGCTCCTGTTCACTTGGCTACTAGATGAAGCATTCAGAACAAAATCTGAAAGTAGCTTTAAAAAATAAAGAAATCAAAGTCCCTTTTTTAAGGATAAAGTGGAAAGTACTTAATTGTGTCCATGACAATTGCTTACTCCAGGGAAAAAAGAAAAACTCCCATGAGATCATTCCCAACCATGAAAGATGAAGAAACCTGTGAAATTCTTGTTGTAAATCTCAAGATGGTGCTAAAAATGCCTTTGAACTAAGTGGGAAGAGTCCCAGGCTTTGCCTGAGAGGAAGAAGGACTCAGGTTTGTTGGCTTTTTCCTTCTTGATCCAGGAGAATTGTGACTCTCTGTGGAAAACCGTGTGAGTTGAGAAGCACAGCATAGTAAGAGCTGTGCTAAAGGTTAATACAGAAGTGTTAAGCTTTCTGTGCTTGGACTCAAACCTGGAAATTGCCTCCTAGCTATATGGATCATTACCAAAGGGAGGTATGTTATGGAGATCTTCATGATTCTGTGGCATAAAAAGATAAGCAAGTTCTGATAAGATTTTCTCTGCTCTCCACTGCAGAAGTTTCCTTGCAAAGTTGCTCTCAGATGGTGTAACAGCAGGCAAAACAAGATTAAAATTAAAGACAAAATTTAATTTAAAAAAAAATTTTAAAAAGCACATGGTTAGCTTTGTGACTAATTCTAGTAAGCAGAATACCATACCACATGATCATACTGGATGTAGTCCTTTTCAATAGCACCTACTAAGAATCGCACATCAAATTTCTGTGATTATAGCGTACCCCACAAGCCAGCACATAAGGTTGTTGTTGAGTACACACCTAGGCTGTGCCCAAGGACGTGCAAAACTCCTGTGTTTCTGTCAGCTCTGGGGTTGCTGAAGGAACTTGAGGCCTTCCAAAATAAAAAGGTTTTCACTTCAGAAAAGTGGGTCTGAAACAGCACATCTGAGAATACAAATCTGGGATAACAGAAGGTGATTGAAGTTTCACGCAGTACGTCATGAAGAGGGGTTCTCCAACAATTTTTTTCCGCAGAAGCCTCCTCTGCTTTTTTCTGTGTGCTGGCCTTGGCAGAAGGTAGGATCCCAACCTTGCATAAGCATTGAACAGGAGTCTGGTGTAGGGCATACTTGTTATATTTCTGTCTCACCTGTTTGCAGTTCTGAGAATGCAACTGTAATTGGGAGGATATATTTTTAGTTGTGTTTTTGTGAAGCCCTTTGATATGAGCAAATTAACTTTGATCTCCAGCTGCTAAACGAAAGGCTTTTGCCTGGATCAGGTGGAAAAAGTTCCCTTAAATAACTAGTATGAAGAAAAACACAAGGGTGAAGGGGCTAGTAATACTTCCAACATCAAAAGGGTAGAAACACAGTAAAACCACAACACAAGCTTAGGGTAAGGAGAACTTTCCAAACATTGAAGTGGGGGGAACTGGCTCACCATGTGAGACCAAACCTCAGTGCAAAAGCTGAAACGATAATTGCAAAAACAATTACTGTTGATAATTGTTTGAGTATAAGCTGTATTTCTGCTTTTACTGTGAGACAATGCAAAGTGATGGCAAAACTTCTTTATTATGGACAGGTAGATTGTCCTTTCCTGGCACTGTCTGTGTGGTAGTTAATGGTTGTATCCTCACCTACATGAAGACAGATGGGATGCTTGTTTACCTGTGTGATCAGCTCCTCCTCCTCCTTGGTTGCTTTAGTTCTTTTTGCTCTTTCTTCTATCAGTGCCCATAAATTGGTCCAGCAAAGTGTGTGTGTTGACATCACTTGTGTTTTAATTAATGCTCCTGGTTGCTAGAAGATACATAGAACTGAGGCAAATGTGTTGGCTCATGCCAAATATGCAGCTTGGTTTAAGGAGTACTTTGAGGATGGGTGTGTGTTTGCGTATGAGATCTCTAAATAGGTGGATGGTATAGATCAAGATATGAAATAGGATATGAAAAAAGCAAGTTCTTTTTCTGAGCTACCTGAGATTGTACAATTTGGATGGGCAATCTTGCAAGAGCTGGAGATTTTTAAGGACTTTTAGAAGTATTTCAAGAAGTGGGCCCTTAAGAACTATTACAGTTTTCAGCATGTCTGGATGTAAGCAAAGCCCTGTTCTCACTTCCGTGGTACCATTGTCTTTCCAAGCAGAATCAAATCAGACAAGATTCTCATATGAATTGGAAATGTATACAATGGAAATAGTCATCAGTGGTCATGGAGGGATTTTTAAAGAGATCAGATGAAATTTGGCTTTAACAAAGTTTTCTTTAGAATTGGTTTTACTTGACCAAGACTAGGAGCTTCTTTCTACACACCTTAGCATCAAATAATCATTTTTTCAGGAAAATGCTTCTAATTAGCAAAGAAGGGTGTTTCCTGCTGGGAGAATGTCTCGTGTAGACTGTATATTAGCTACACAGATAAAAATATATTAAGGCTAAGAATATTTTGTGGTAGTTGAGAAATGCCTGCTTAGTGATTTCACTTGGTATACTACTGTATAGCAATTTCTGTGAAATAGCAGTAAAGGCATGTTTGTGAAAGACTTGGCTCCTATTCAGAACTGCAAATGAGCATGAGATCAGTGGAGCAAGAGATGTTATTTCTCCCAGCTTGGTGTGCTCACCCCACTAGCAGGTACGTGGTTCAGTTCACAATCATTTAATTAAGGTACTTATGTTATACCAGGGGAAAAGGAAGTTTTTTGCAGGACAGAAAGAATTGATTAAGAACAAGAAAATCAAGTTACCAAGTAAGATGAGCTAAATCAAAAGCTTTTATTGAAGCCTCTGTACATTAGGATTGGCAATATTAATGGACTTAGATCCTAACCATCTCCTGGCTTTATATTTGTAGAAGCTAATGAGGTTTTAATATAACAGGTAGAAAGGGCAGGCACTTGTGGTTACGTTAGAGGTGAACTGATTCTAACTGGGGCATGTGGATCCTATTTGAAAACTTGAATTCAGTGTTACAGAGCTTGATCACCCTGGGAAATCCTCAGTTATCACATAGGTGTCTTGTCTAGGTTGATTGCTATAGTGATCTGCTCAGCAAGGACAAAGGACATTAGCATGGACGTGTGCCTTTGAAACACCAGACAAATAACTCAGCGTGCCATTCTTGTGGAGAAGCATCTCAGCATTTAAGCTTTGCTTGTAGTAAACCTCGAACCAATTAAGCTAGCATCAGGTTTTTAATTGCCTTGGTTAAGCTGGTGCAGACCTCAGTGTGCATACACATAAATCAATTTAAATGCAAGTTGTACCATCTTAGTGAAATTTGCATTAAAGTAGCACAATTCTTCTCCCTGCCCCCCCCAGAAAAGCACTTCACCAGACTTCCTTTTAAACAAAAACAAGAATCAAGAGGAAACAACTCTCAGTGACCCTTTTCAGATTCCCTGGGACATGGCACATTGCTCCAGCACTGGCCATTTTGTTGTGCTGTAGATGCTGATGCAGTTACTGAATGTGGAATCACGAGCAGAGATGTGTCTTGCAGGGCGTGGGAGCTGGAAGGGAAAACCCAAGCACTGGGCTATGCAAAGGGCAGTGCTGCTGCTGAGCCCTAGAGGAACAGAGAGAGATGAGCCCTGGGTGCTTGGGAAATCCTCACGGAGAGGAGCTGTTTGCAGCAGTTGGTGAGGGCTCTTGCCTGTGCCCCTCTGCTTCCAGCTCAAACTTCCTCAGCAGAGAAACAGGAGCTGCTACTGCAGGTCTCCTGTTGATCAGTGCCCCAAAGCATCCCACCGTGTCCCACCTTGTTTTAACACACCACAAGCTACAATAAGGTGTTAATCCCTTCTTCTCAGGTGTGACGTCAGTTTTGCCTTGGACAGAGCCAGGTGTGGATTATCTTTCTTCCCCAAATCCTAGTGCTTTTACCTCAAGTCTCCTGTAAGTCCAGTTTGGATTCAGTGATTTTATCCTCATGAGATTTTCTGGCTAGAAAGGGGGAAAACAAGCCTTTCTTCTCTCTGCCATGCTCCATTAACTTAAACCTCCCTGCGTGGAGTTTCCCTCTCAGTCCTCTCAGCCCATCTAATCTGCAGACTGTGTGACTTCTTATGGCTCCTTGGGGAGAGAAGCAAATGCTTTAAAATTCAGAACAAAGATGTGATCAGTCCTGGAAAGAAGCCAAAAAAGACACTTGTTTGCTCCTGCTCCCACCTGCAGAGACTCCACATGGCCAACCAATGCAATGGGTACACTGGGTGAAACAGCCTACCCCAAATCCCTTGGTTCTCACTCTTACTCCAGTTTTTATTTTTCTTTGCTTTTCGGGATTTTGTTCTTAATCAGCCAAAGCAGTCTGGGAAGAATAAACACAGCCACAACAAATGATTAAACCTTTAAACCGTGATTTGCAGTGCCATACCGCTCTCACTGCTTACTCCTCTGCCTCTGTCCAAGAGCCTGACAGACCCTGGGGCGGAGCACTGCTGAAAGCTGGCAGGTGCAGGGAGAAGACAAGAGCAAGAGGAGCACATGGAAGGCATCATTGTGCATACCTCTTGCTCATACAGAAAAGAAGTACAGGGAGAGGAAATTTTCTCCTGAAAAGCTATGGAAATTTCTTAGGGCAACTTCTGTGTAAGTAACTGCTCAGCAGTGAGGAATCCTACTGTCTTACAGCACTGCAGTATATTATTTTACAGGTATATTATTTGTCAAGCACTTTTTTTGTGTCTCTATTAATCCTAGTTATATAAATAATCACTGTGGAAAAGGACATCAAGTACACAGCAATCCTGCATTCATTGAGGTCTCTAGGGCTAGAATTCCTACAGCTGTGAAGCAGCTGCAATGTCTCCTTAGTTCTTGTAATGCTCAACTATGGGATTGGATAATGATAATTTAATAATGCATATAAGCCTCTAATACCTGGCTATGATGGTATGAAAAATTGTATCTATCTGTGCTAGAAGGGACATCCTGGGTTTTTGTAGCTAACATAAGAAGCACAGATGAGTTACCATCAATGAACTGAGCCATTGTAAGAGTCCATGTGTGAGCTAAGAGTACACGTGAATGGTTGTAGTAGCACAGTCTATGCACCATTACTTATAACTTGCTTGTATAAGTGATCCTTGAGCAAGCTTTCTTGAAACACCAATGCTAGAAAGGACAGGCAGGATAACCAAAGTAAATTTAGTTCTGCACATCAGATGCTTTGATTAAGAGATGCTGCCTTGAGGATTGATTTGGGTTTTGGAACATACTGAGTATCCTGGAGGTGGTAGATGAGATGTTACAGGATTTGTCAGATTTTCTCAATTGGATTTTGGGTGGGAGTTGGTGAGTAAGGATGCACTGGAGGAGGGTGCCAGCCTCATCAGCTGTATTAGCCAGGAGAAGCAGGAATGGATAGATAGAAAAGAAACCTCGGATAGAAAATGCAGAGGATTAAGGATTGATTTATTACTGCCTTCTGTCTGAGTTTTAAAGTTCTCTGAGATGTCACTTAATTCTCCACCCATACTTTCCCTCCTGAATCTTCTGCCAGATGTTTTCAGAGTTATTTTAAGGCTGGGGCTCGGGCTGTACCTACACTTAGTGAAGGGAAAAATCTCTGTTCATATGAGGATAGCAAATGTTTGCCAGAGCTAGGTTGGAGTTTGTCTTGTGCTGGTCCAGAAGGAAAGGAAGAAGAGGCATCTTAAAGAAAAATACAGTCTTTGAATTGCAGGAGAACCTTCTTGTATACACAAAACCTGTGCGAGAAGCCAGATGAAAATGGACACTGTTGTGCAGAGTTGTAACCTAGGGACTTTATCACAAAGCCATCAAGCAAGTGTCTTTTATATTGGTATCATATTTTTATATTTTTTTTGTTTCCTTCTCCCCTCTTTTTCTTAATTGGATGTTAGCCACATGGCAAGGTTATTCTGTTAGACAAGCTGGGAAATGACAATGACAGGATTATAATTAAGTGCCAGGACATGCAGCCAACACAATTACCATGCTGTTATTACACTGGATGATGTGCTAAAGAAGCTCATAAAAATGCTGTAAAGAATATAAGTCATTGGACATGTATACAGTTGGAGAAGAAAATGTTTCCCCCTTTGTTAATGCCCAACCAGTGCTAGATAACTCCAATGAAAGAGATGTTTTCTTGCAGTGACAGCTTTCCTACTTTCAAATTACTCTAGTAGAGCAAGCAGTGCTTTTTTTTTTTTTTCTTTCAGCTTCATGCATGGTGCTGCAAATCTTAACAATTTTTAAGCTACTATTTTCCCCTGTTTTCAGCCATTGCTTTCCTTTGTACCTGCACCATTGTCATGTCTGGCCAAATCTTACCAGTTGTCAGGCTTCTCTTGGCTTTGTGCAGGCATCTGTCACTGCTGGCAACGCTATCTTATTCTGCTGATTTTCTTGGTTGTCTTCTTGATAAAATAGTTAAACAAAAGCAAGTCTGAATCTCCTCACTGAAGGCAGAAGATGCACGAAATTCCTGTGAAAGATGCCAATTACACAAAACACTGATTAATAGCATTTGCCTCCAAGTCCTATTTTTAGTCTTTTGTTCTTCAGATGAATGGTGAATTTGAGGTTCGTGCTTGTCAATATCTACCTTGTGTCAAAAAATTTTGACATTCAGTTCAAAAGGGAAGCTGATCTGTTGGTCAGATCCTTGCCCTTGCAGACCTTGGGTCTGGAGTTGAACTTCCCTAAAAAAGCAAACTCCCTCAAGCAGGGCTGATCAGGAGGAGCTCTGATGCTTTCAATAGCCAAAGGCAGTTCTGCTGAAATTGTAATGCTTCGCCACATTGCTGTTTCGATAATATTTTTGTTTCAGATCATCTTCTCCTTAGAAAGCTACCATTCTGATATCTTCAGAAAAATGACAAATACCTTTTTCATCTTTTAATTGGCATGGCTTTCTGCTGTACTGCACAAAGCTAAAATTTCAAATGGTCAAATTTTATCAGTTTGAAAAACCCTGCACCTTGAAATGAAGTGCAAAGAAGTCAAATTTTCTCCACTGTCTGTTTTGATTTTTGATCTAAACAATCTGGTAATTTGAATGATTTGAGGATATTTAGAGCTTTGAATTCTAGACTAATGTGCTAAATTCACAACCCTTGAAGTGCTCATGGTATCTCAGATCAGCTCCCAGCACCTCCAATACCTTTATTCCTCTTTCAAGGCTAATCATGGACAGCTTCAGTCTGAATGAATAAATGTCCAAACCATACACTGGTTCCCTAACTCTGCAAAACATTTGATGCTCCTCTTGAGCAGCATTGCAGGATCAGGCCCTGAGGCCTTCTGGCTGGACTTGCATCTCATTAAACTGAAATAAAAGCAAAGAAAGGGGGTTTCTGCCAAGTCTAGATTGGTACAAATTTTGAAATATGGAGCTGGTGAACTTGATTTACTGTCCCAGTAGTTGGTAATTAGCATGGCTATTTGTAAATGTTATGCTGCCTAATCTCCACTCCTGGGAGTTTCATCAGTCTAATTTCGCCCAGACTTTAGCAGTCTGTGCAAGACTGTGAAAGGGCTGTGGAAGAATTGTGGATTCAGGGCTGTCTATGTCTATGCTGATGCCCGACGGATGGACTCAGAAGCTTGTGCCCACGTGTCAAAATCAGACTGTCCTCAGGTAGTGGTGATGGGGTCCCTTCCCAACCTGGAGGAGTTTGCTTCTGCCCCCAGTGCTGCTATGATGCAAGTGCCCACAGCAACAACCATATAGCCATGGTGGGTTTTTTAAGTTTCTATACTGCCCTCCACACATGGAAGGGAACGGATGGGACAGAGAAGCCAGGGAATTTCTGAGCACAGTGCTGCTTGGCTACAACTAGAGATGTAGCAAGCAGGCAAACACTGCCTGCAAACTCCTCTGCCCATGCACAGCCGCCAAGGTGGCCCCTCTGCACTCATCGCTCAGCAGCTGCTATCTTTGGATCTCGGTAGCTTTGCTACTCTACGGCTGCCTCTTATTCCCAGCACTGCTCCTCTTGCAGGGCCCTGTTTCTGCTGATCCTGTTCTTTCTGTTCCTGGTATATTTTTGTCATTGACTGGCTGAGTGGGTGAGTTACGCTGTTTGTTGCATTAGCGCTATCTGTAACATGCTCGTGCGGGAGGGGAGTGGGAAACTGCCAGGCTGAGCTGCTCAATGGTGCAGGGACTCCTATGGACTTGCCTTGAGCAATGCTCTCTCTCCATGGCTTTCTCAGCTCCTGAAACAAACAGATTAGCATCCTGTCTTCCCTTCTGTGCTGGAGCAAGAATAGTTGAGTTACATTTCTGGAGTGACTTCAGTGAAAGGGAAAGCTGTTGATTGACACTATAGCTGGCAAACATTGCCCAGCAATGCAGTTTACTGCAGCCACACTGCAGGAGTACTGGAGACCAAAATATACCTGAGTCTACGTGACATATTCCAAAGGACACGTGTGAAACACAGCCTTTGTAGGAGTGTCATTGTTCATGTTCATCTCTTTACAGAACTTGTTCTTCTCTTTTAATGTTCCATCCCTTGGAAATGTGATTAAGTATGAATTCCAGCTTTTTCTCTTCATTTCCTCTTCCCTCCAAGTGACTTTCTAGTCATCTTTGCTGTGTTTTGGTTTAAGATTTGAACTTGCAAATTTGATATTACTCTTTTTTTTTTTCCCTAACTTTTTTATCATCTCTGGAAGGGTAGGCAGATGCTATGCTGGATCCTTTCCCTTGGCTAGGCGCTTATGTATCCTCAATTAGCCCATGTGGCAATGTAGACTGCTGCATTCAGATGATGCCTCTTGGTCTGTGAGCATCCAGGTGCTCAGCTCACCCTTCTGCCTGCTGTCTATGCCACACAGCAAGGAACAAAGTGAGCAGTGATGAAAGCAAGAAAGATCACTGAGTTTTATTCAAACAGGCTATTTGAAAGCTTGTCTTAAATATTTTCTGTTGGGGTAAGGGTGGGAAATGGCTGGTGGTGAGTAGCAGGGACTTGGCATACATGGCAGCTGAGCTTATTTTCAATGTGTCATTGACCTTGGAAACTTTAAACATGAAAGACAAGGAATTTTGTTAAGACTTGTGGTGTCCAAAGAGCAGACTCTGCCTTGGAAAGGTTGAGGGAGGCTTTCTCCCTTCATACCTCCTGCCATCAGCTGAGTCTGAAAACGTTTGTGTTCCCCTAATTGTCATGTCAACTAATATAGAAATAATGGTGAGACAAGAGGCATCAGTGGGATTCAGTGCTTGTGTTTTCCAACCAAAAGAAACCCAGCGTTTCAAATTTTAGAGCCGAGTCATTTTAGAGAGGAAGAAATAGCAGAGTAAGATGGAGAGCTGATCCTCAGTATGGCTTGAGTTTTACATCCATGCCACTGCTCTGGTTTCAGTGTTGAATCAGAATCAGAAAACCATGGTTGAGATTTGGGCCTTTTTCCTCCCTCTTTCTTTCCTCCACAAAGATTCAGAAAAACAGCACCAAATGTACCTCATGAACTACACTAATAAACTGCAAAACTGAATTCAGGGGAGTGAAAGATCAGCAGAAGCAACTCCCTTGAAACACAGGGGGATGCCCCTGTACACCCTCTGGGATTCCTGGTGCTCAGGGCGCGGTGGGGGACCCCCAAGTTCTGGCTCTGGTACAGCTGCATAGGAGGAGACAGGAGCCCCAGGATGCAGGGGCGGCTTGCTGAGATGGGGGTAGCTCTTTGACTGTCCTTCATGAGAATTTCAGAGAGGATGGGAAGGACTTGGAGAAGAAGAGAAGATGTGTTTGAGGGAGGACATAGTAAGGGATGGATGGGAAGACTGTCTTTCTGTGGACTGGAACCCAGGGAGATGGTGCAGGACAGTATATGGGGGTATTTGAACAAAAGAGACCACCGCAGTGCTATCCTCAAAGGGGAGAGACAGCTGGAGTGCCATTAAGGTATAAATAAAAGAACAGGCAGAATAATTACCGGTGGCATTCAAATGGGAAGCTGGGGCAAATCTGTTATGCACCATCAAAGGGTGCTACCAGTGGAGGTCTACTTTGCAGTTTCTTAAATAGTATGAATAGCCGATAAGTGTGTGCTGGCCATAGTGGTGCTCAAGCTGTGCCCAGTTTGATTCTGTTCAGAGCTGATTGTGGTACAGCTGCTGCATGGGGAATTTGTCTCTGTGCCATACCCTGCAAGCATTCAAAGGGTCCTGTGGTTGGTCTCCTCCATGGACCAGCACAGCAGATGCTGAGGTTTGGACTTTCTCAAGCAAGATGCAGTTCTGACCAGCTGGTATGACTTGCAGTGTGTGCAGAGCCACAGATGGTGTATGTGGTACATAGCTTAGCAACAGCAACAGAGCCAGGAGAACTCCAGACAGTGGGCACAGCCCTCTGTGCCCTTTGTTTTGTACACAGTGCAAAAATCAGTCAAAACAGGAGTGATTCATCTACAGAGCTAAGCTGGATCCTCCTCCAGGATCCAGTGCAGAATATTTACAAGGCTGCCATTTTCCTCCAGCTGAAGAGTCGTAGTGGGAAACAATAAGTCTGAGCTAAATCAGCAATGGATTTTGGATCAGATGCTGTAACTGATATACTGTCTTTCTGCTACATGCAGACAGTCCCTGCTGCTTTCTTAATCTTTCCTCAATAGGTGCAATACCAGCGTAGATGCAACATGTTGTCAGTGGCCATGCAAAACTCATGCGAAGGTGGCTGGAGGGTAGTAGGTCAAAATGGCAAGGCCACAGCGAGCTCTGTGATATCAGCAAGACCTGGAAAGCTGATTCCCTTTGCTTCACTCAAGTTTCTCCATTCCCCTAAGAGCTTTTTGTTTAGAAATTCAGTGAACAGCAAACACAGGCCAATTTGCCCAGTTGACTAGGAAACAGATATTCCCAGAGCCTGCACTCAAATAAATGACCTACTAAAAATAGCTATGGTTAAGAGCAGGTAAACAATGCTGCTGCAAAACTTGTCTAGCTGTTTTAGTAACTGCAGCTTGCTGATCTTGGAGGCCAAAGTATTTGGGTATGTTGCCTCTCTTGGAGAGCAGTGAGAGGCGGGTGTTGACTTCCAAACTTAGGGCCTGCTGCTCTTCAGCTTTAATTTGGATATACGGTTAACCCTCTTTGCAACTATGCTACCCTCTCTCACAACTCAGCAGGCCAGGCAGGGGTCTCAGGGATCTGATGGGAGCTCTGAATTGTCTGTGCTGTATCCAGCAGCACAGGAGATGTGTCAGACTGGGGGGAAGGGGACAGCATTTTAAGGTGTTACCCTTGCGTTAGTGTTCATAATTTTGGGCTTTGTTGGCAACTGACAAGATAAAGCTGGGGTCTGGTAGCAAATGGGGAGTTTTGACTTGATAACATGGGCAGCTGGAGTTGTTTGGCTTTTTCCTGTCAAGTTCTGCAACTGAAATGGCTTCTGTTGTGTCACCAGAAAAAAATGTTTCTCTAGACTGTAGTTATTGTGCTTTTAGGAATGGAAACTTCTGTGGCTGTCTCTGTTCAAAAGAAGCAAACCTGCAGACAGATCTTTTTTGATTTTTCTTTTCATGGCTCTGCTCAGCACTTTCTCCTTCATCTCCTGATAGCAGATATGCAGAGGAAAGGTCACGAAATGCTGTGCTTGAATCCTTCCCCAGCCACCATCTCTCTCTCTCTCTCTTTTGCTCTTGTTGTGGTTTAACCCCAGTCAGCAACTAAGCACCACGCAGCCGCTCGCTCACTTCCCCCACACACCCAGTGGGATGGGGGACAAAATCGGGAAAAGAACTAAAACTCATGGGTTGAGATAAGAACGGTTTAATAGAACAGAAAAGAAGAAACTAATAATAATAATAATGATAACACTAATGAAATGACAACAGTAATAATAAAAGGATTGGAATATACAAATGATGCACAGTGCAATTGCTCACCACGCGCCGACCGACGCACCCGTTAGTCCCCGAGTGGCAATGCCCCCCCCCCAGTTCCTAAACATCACATGGTATGGAATACCCCTCTGGCCAGTTTGGGTCAGCTGCCCTGGCTGTGTCCCCTCCCAGCTTCTTGTGCCCCTCCAGCCTTCTTGCTGGCTGGGCATGAGAAGCTGAAAAAATCCTTGACTTCAGACTAAACATTACTTAGCAACAACTGAAAACATCAGTGTGTTATCAACATTCTTCTCATACCTAGCTCAAAAACATAGCACTATACCAGCTACTAGGAAGACAATTAACTCTATCCCAGCTGAAACCAGGACAGTCTCCATGGGTGATGTGCTCATGTATGTGAAGGGACAGATGTCACTTCTTGATTAGCCCTTGCACTGATCTCCTCTGGAGAAGTTATGCCTGATCTGAGTGTGATATATGCAACAGAAGAATAACACTGTGATTTCTTTGCATTTTAGGGAACTCGTAGCATGTCCAGGACTTGTCTTCTTTCAGCAGTTGTGTTTGTTGAGGTCTGCTGTAGGTGCTGAGATTATTCTGACTACCCCCTTGGATGTATTCCCACTTTACATTGGCTCCTTATGCACTGTCCCCTACTCAGGATGTCTTTTGGCATCTCTGTTCCTCTCATTTGCAGTCATGGGAAGATGTTATAAGGGTGTCTGTGAAGATGCCTGGACGTCAATAAGCTGCCATGGTGATGGAGTACAGAACTAGCTTGGGTGTGCACAGCAAATAAACAGTGCTCATGGAGGCTCTGCAGAGCAGATCAGTCACCTCTCTCCTCTGCCATGCCTGACATCTGTCCTGGGTTTTCAGCCAGCCCTCTTCTAAATGACTTGCAGGCCACCACAGAATGATAACTGCTTTAAAAAAAAAAAAGAAAAAGGCAAGCAGAGTAGAAAGCCCTCTGTACACCCCATCTTAGACTTCCTTTTTCTTACAAACAAACTAGGTGGCAATACTGAAATCAAATGTTAATTAATGGAAATGCGCAGAGTACAATGTAACTAAGCAAATCTGAAGGGCTGACTTTCTCACAGAGTGCTGGTTATGAATAATTTGCTTAATGGTTGTATCTAAAGGATCTGTCCTGGGACAAGGATGCAACTTTAAAAGTTGACTCACAAATTAATACAACCAATGAGGGAACATAAGAACTGCCAGGTTGGATCAGACCCTTCTTGCTTAGTTTTATATTGTGATTTAAAAACAAAAGTAGCTGCTTCAGAGCAAAGTATGAGAACTTAATGGAAGCAGGTATGGAAGAACTCGCCCACACATTATATCTTCCCTATCTTTAATGATTAACAATTAGTTTCAGGCCTGATCAACAAAGTTGAATAGCCCTTCCACAATACTGTTGTTGTAATTAATACCCCTGAGTATTCTCTATTAATGTAAATATCAAGACTGCTTTCAAATCTTAAGGTTTCTCCTGTCTTGGTGAGTGTTGATTGTGCTCAAACTCACTTTGGACAAGATATGGAGACAGAGTCTCTGGGTTCCTTTTGCATCCTTTAACACTCCCACCTTTGACTTCCTGGACTGTTTTCTTTTGTGCATATTAATCAGCAGAACTCCTTAATTTTCCCAATATACTGGTATCCATCCATTCCTAACTTTAAATAAAAATATTTACAAAATTTATGTGTCTCTTTCTGAGCAATGATCCTGTTCTTTTTAGTTTACCTTTATGAACGTTTTCTAGATCTTTTATTGTTCTCTGAATTCTTGCCATCTCTGTTGTCCCTGTTCCAAGCCAGGATGACTGCTACAGTTGTAGTGTTAAATTAGACATCTGTGTGTCCAAAGACATGGTAGGTTCCCTGCGAGAGTCAACTTGTCTATTCTTCTCTGACTCCTGACGATCTCAACCTCCTTCCTCTGCTCTGGGGCATTATCATTATTTCATTTTCTCCTGTATAATCTGTCTTTATTCTACATAATGAAAAGTCTTTGGTTTACACTACTTCAGAAACTGAGTTACAGAATCTGCAATACTGTTCCCTCATGGTGAAGCTGAGCTACATGAGAGCACTCAAAGAGGGAACAAGCAAACAAGCACTGTCAAGGGAAGAGCTCCCCACACCTCCAGGTGAAGCTGCCAGGTGTATCTACACAAGAAAAAACACATGTCCTCAGCCTGGAACAATCTCAGGAAAAGGATGAGAGGAACAAAGGAAAAGAGGACAGAGTGATTCCTGACAAAGCCTGGAGAAAAGCTGGAACTCAGTGCTGCATGGATGGGAGAAGCATTTGTTTAATTCTGTATTTCACACTCAAACCCCTCTCAGCATGTAGTCATGCTGGAGAGCTTGCCCTCCTGGGCTGTGCTTGGCACATGAAAGCTTGTTGCTGAAGGAGCATGGAAAGAGCATAGCAGGGCTCACAGGTACGTACCCTGAGAGTGTCTGATACTGCTGTCCTGCTCCAGGGATGAAGGTGGTCTCTAAGTCCCCAGAGCTACCTTTGCTACTTCTCTTTCTGCGAGATTCTGCTCTGGCTCCTTACTGCTGTGCTTCTGGTTTATGCACCCTATTAAATCAGTCCCTGTTTTCTCTTTTCCCTGAGAAAGCTCCTTGCTCTTCTCATCTCTGGGAATACACTTTCCTTCCTGGATTTCATGTAGATTGATTTCTTTCACTATCACGATCCCATTTCTGCATCGAGCTCTAGTTTCTGTTGATTATCCAGCTGTGAAATAGCAGGAGAGGAGTGGAAGAGGACCAGCAGCAGGTTGAATTTGAAGCCCTGATCCAACCTGCAGAACTGGAAGATATGAATAATTTAAGTTGTGCTTTATCAGCTTTTTGAAAGTTTGTTACTTTGAAAGTAGCCTATTTGAAAGTCAAGAGAAAGAATTCCAGCCTTTTGCAGAAGCAGTCAGTGAGTCATGATGTTTCCTGTCAAACTCCGTGCTCCGGAAAGCATTAGGACTTAGCTGCAAAGGTGGGTTTCAGAAGGCACAAGGATGGCTGAGCTTGGAAGGGATGTATTATACCCTCCTCAGGACCAAACTTGCACACCTGTGCATACACAGTGGTTGTGCAAAACAACTTTTGTCTCTGCCTTCTAATGTATTTCTCTGACCTATAGCAAGAGTTGCACTCACAGTGGTTTGGCTTTCCTCTGCCCTGTTAAAACACGTGCAATTCTGTCTGTTGTACACGGAGAAAAGGGGAGAGCCAGAAGGATTAAGCACTGTTACTCTACCATGCTCAGCCATGTTAAGTAGTGTGAGTTGGTATGGAAAGTTGGCTGGGGATGCTTTTGGAGGAACACAATATTCTCTGGTTGCAGAGTTCTTGTTTGAGACATAAGCAAGGCCATAGGGAAATGTGAGGTAGACTTGGGAATTCCACATTTTAACAGTGTTTCTGTTGCTCAGTTTTGGAATAAAAAGAACCCAGCCATATGAAAGGAACAATCTATTTCTGAAGGTCTTTAGAGTGCTAGGACAATTGGGGCATATTAATATCATGGAATAAAAATGTGTATGCACGTAGGCTGGTTTTGACAGATCACTTTGTAGATAGTCTGGGTGGCTAGGAATGCTTCTTTGTCCAGCTGTGCTCTCAGTGATACTGATGGTCAACTCTCCAAGGGAGCATTAGAAAAGGGCAAGGCAAGTGTTAAACTCTTCTGAAAATCCTCCCTAACCACTCTTTTAACTGTAGTTCCGTGGAGATGCTGGCATTTTAACTCTGTGGCCCAAAACATGAGCATTTTAGATGGAGACAAACAGAATCTATTCTTCACTTGCCTTACTGACAGCATACATTTCAAATTGGAGCAGATACAGTACTTTTTTTCAGACACTGTCTGTCAAATGTAAGAACATTTTTTGAACCACTTTAGAAAAATCAAAATGTTTAATCTAGAAAAACTTGAAATGTAACATCAACCCATCCATCCCCCTTTTCTTTTTCTTACAGGACTAACTGCTGATGCAGTGGAAGTCCATGTAGGTTTGATAATTCTAAACCAGCATGTTTGGTGAGAAAATTATTTCTTCCCAAATATTAGCCTTTTTTTTCTTTGTTTGCATCTATTGGTGACAAGCTCACACTGACTCATACATTACTAGCTATCTCATTTTCTTCACTGAGATACTTTATTAGACTGATTTACTCCCCATGAAAGAAATCTAATTACTTTTAAAGAGGTTGCATGCTGACACCAAACAGCCATGTCATCATGGTGCTGCTCCCTGGTTCAATCTTGATTCTGCTCAGCAGTTTCACGATTTATCGCCTCATCTATCTCTTGCCTGTTTTTGCCAAAAAAGTGTTTGGCCCAGTGTGGTAACTCCTGAGGCTTCTTCAGTTTCATCTTTTTCTTATGCAAAAGAGGAAAGTCTAAGGCTCCCTCACTGTATGTGTGAGCATCTAAACCAACTGCATGAAGTCCTCAACCCTCCATTTTAATAGTTGAGGTCTGTTTACCTCTTGTAAACAAGATTTAATATTCTTTTAAAAAAAAGTCTCTTTAATGTT
Organism: Pandion haliaetus; assembly: GCA_013401275.1. Lineage (NCBI taxonomy): Eukaryota > Metazoa > Chordata > Aves > Accipitriformes > Pandionidae > Pandion > Pandion haliaetus. The sequence goes on from VYZV01013202.1 coordinate 226,025, forward strand.
GAATATTCATACTTCATTAAAATATCAAGACTCTTCTTGTTTCCTAAGTTCAAAGCCTTGGACATCCTAAGTTTGAGACTCCCAGAGAGCTGCTATAATTTGGGAGAGGACAGTCTCCTCCTGAGTTTAACACTTAGTATTTCACTGGTTTTTTTTTTTAACTTGTTCCTGTATTGGGAAACAGCAAAGACAAGTACTTGCTCTCCATTTCCTATCTCTCTCAGGACTCTGATTAACCTACTGCTCATTCCCTTTCTAAGGTAAATTAATGTTTTTGTTCTCTGTGTAGGAGAAGAAAAAAAAAGCATTCCCATTACTGCTCTATGAATCTCTGCCAAGCCTGTGCTAGCTGTTCTGTGGGGCTTGGTGGTCAGCAGGCAGGTCCTGATGGGGTTAGGATGCTGTTTTGTGTGGAAGCATTGTACTGCTTAGTAATGTTTGCCATTCATTACATACACTAAATTCCTGTTAGCCACAGAGCAAAAAATATGAAATGTTGAAGTAAAACTTGTACTATAACATTGGATTCTGTAGAAGTAATACATATATGGTATACACCATAAAAATGACTGATTTTAAAGATGTGTCTTAAATATGTCTCTCCACTGGGCAGCCACATTCAAAGTAAAACGTTGACAACCCTAGAGCTCAGCATGGCAGGGCTCTGAGCTCTGGTTGAAATCTACGATGTGGCCCACAACTCTATAAAATCAGGATTAAAGACCTATCATGATGAAGCAGGGCTGGGATCCTGAAGCATTTGCTTGTTTGATATCTCAGCGTACTCTCCACAAATACGTGCCCTTTCTCAAGTGCTCCTGTTATCTCTTGCCTCCTCCATACAAGGCAAAGTGGTGTGGGGGAGATACCACCACATTCAGCAAATGTCTGGGCTTTCTGCTTTGTTAAAATCTGTTAAATTTACACCCATTATTATAACATGCAAATTCCTTGGCTAAGAGGAGAAGGAAATGCACATTTCTTTTCTTTTCAATAATCATCTTTGCTAGTCATAGGGCAGTTGGAATAATGTGTTCTCTTTCAAATGAAAACAAAGGCATAAAAATAGATCTTCAGAGCCTAGAACAGTGGCAAGAAGATCTTTAAATAAACCCCCTCAGAATACTCTATTTTCAAATTTGCTGCTTCAAATAGATTCACCACCTTGCCTTCTCTCCAGAAGATGCTTTCATCAGATCTAAAACTAAAGGACATTTAATCAGAAAACCTTTAGTGATGCTTTTCTACTAACTGACTGTAATACCTTAGCCAAAATCAAACGCCTGTGTGTGCATATGTATATAGTTTTCTTTGCAGTTTTCACGGGGTGCAGTTGTCTTCATTCCTGGCTGCTGCATTTCTCTGCAGAGAAGGCTGCACTTTGGTGATATATGAAGTGATTCCAAATAATCCATTGTCCATGGCAATAACTATTTTTCTTTAGGGAAAGCCCCTTAGCTAGAATGTGAAGCTTAACAAACAAACAAAACGGTGCCAAACTCACTTGTGGAGGAAAATCTCAGGTCTTAATTGGTATGACGAAATTAATATGTTTTCTGGGCAATGTCCATCACCTTATTCTCTCACTCTGTGGGTGAGAATGCAGGTCACCGGAGCAAGCAGAATGGCTGCTGACCACTTAAGACTAGGTATCCTCATAGCTGTCAAGCAGAAAAGCAAACATCCTCAGTATGCAGCCCTCAGGAAGGCAAAACCAGCATAGAGTTCACAGCCCAGAAAGCTGAGTACCTGAGCTGCATAAAGCGGCATCCTTGGTTCACCATTAAGCACCCTGATGACCCAAATGTATGTCTTGATTCCTGAAAATTAGTTTCTTTCCTTCTTCTCTGTGGCTAATGAATTACCATGGACAAGTTAGTGCCTGTCCAGTGATGATGCCGACTCTTGTCTGTAATTCTTTTCTGCTCAAGGAAAATCCTGGATCTGAGCAATGGAATAGGTCAGAGAAATAAAAGCATTGCCAGGTTGGCAGCTAGAATTTCACACTCGAGCAGATTGTTGTTGCCATTCCAGCACCTCCAGCAGTGGGCTGGCTTGAGCATGAATGCTGGAGCTCAGCAAATCTAGCTTTTGGTTTCTGGCTTTTCTACAAACTCACTGTGTGAATTTTGGCAACTCGCTTAATTTCCCTGAGCATGATCCAAAACGTGGGGAAGTCAAGAAGAGTCTTTCATGGAGCTTAAATATGCTTTAAACAGGCACTTTAGGTCTCTGTTTCTAGTCTATAAAATGGTAAATGCACTTTTTCTCATATATTGGTTGTAAACTCTGCATGACAGTTTGTTTCTTACTGTTAGCACAACAGAGCCCTGATTTTAGTTGGCATTCTGTAATTTGAAGGTGAACATAACACATGACCATCCCACAGATACAGGAACTCAGCTGGGTGGCAAGCATCATCCTTCCAAATTTTATGCTGCTCACGTATGGGAAAAAGGAAAGCTGATTCCCACTGTCTGGAAAAACAATTCAGACAAAATTAAAAACAACAGGAGAAAGGGGTCAGGCACTTCTGTTCTTTATGGCTATGGTTTGGCTTCCGCTCACAGATGCTACCAACCCACAGGAATGATCATGTTCATGCAAACATTTCCCTTTACCTGTTTTCTGTATATTTTGTGGAAATAGAAGTGCTAACATGGCCCTCTTCATGTTCCCCAGGCCTTGATCTGCACTACTTGTCAGGAGAGCTCGGTTCCCATTGATTTCAGTGGTACGGCATCTGGCCCGTGTTCTCATTAGGACCCCGGGAGCACAGCCTGGTTGTGTAAAATCGCTGCCTGCCAGGAGGCCAGGTGGCTCCAACAGCCCAATCCTCTGCCCTGCCAAGCAGTGTTTACTAATTACTGAGCAGATCATGCATCCTGTATAGAAGGGCTTGGATGGCTCATGTTTACCCACTAAAAAAAAAAACCACCAAAACACCCAAAGAGGGTCGTAGTTAATCTGGTTGTAGGGGGTTGCACTGGTATGGGAAGAACAAAGATATTAGTATGACTTAAACAGAAAGAAGGATTCCTGCAGGCATCCCCTGGTCTGTAAAGTGCTTTTGCTTACACAGGCAGCACAACAGAGCTTAGCACAGCGTCCTTCATGTCAGAGCTGGATTTCTTTTCTGCTCCACGGTGCTTGCCAACAGGTAAAGACAAAGCTGGGACTGTGTTTGTACCACTGCCTAGGAACTGGGCAGAAACTCTTGTCTCTCTCTGCTTTCCTCCCTTCCTTTCTACATTCTGCAGGAACTCACTATCAAAAATGTCTTCTCACACCTCCTGCACAGCCTGATGAGTGTAGCTGAACCCAGAGGTCTGCTGTGCATTCCTGCAGTGCTCAGTAAATGTCACGGTAGGGGACAGCCAAGTGATACTCATTCCCAGCAAGCCACAGGTCTGGGGACATTGGTTGCAAGCCAAGTATGTTAGAATTCAAGTTGCCTTATACAAACTCTCCTTATGGCCTAACATAAAGGAGACCATGACCATTCTGCTCCTAGGAGGAAGATACAGCTGTGAAGCTGAGCTGATGCTAGTGTCTCAGGCTGGCTGGCTGGCTGGAGTTTCATTTGTTTGCTTACATACGGATTTGGGTCCAGATGCCGGAAACAGTGGTGTTATCTGGGATAGAGTGGGAGGACAGGAGTAGCTCTGGGATGGATCTGAGGTGATTTGGGCAGTTGGGATGACAGATTTTGGGTTCTTTAGTGCCAAGGAGGGGATTATGTGGGATTGGAGGAGGGTGGAGCTGAGGGTGCTGGAGTCTTGAATCTCTGAGGTGGAGGATTAGGGAGGAACTGGGATGGAGAGGCATGGGGAGTTAAAGGCTGTGGGCAGGAATGGTGAGGAAGGACATAATGGGGACACTTCTATGTCTCAGTATCGAAACAAGACTCAGCATGAAGGTAAGGACTGCTTTCCCTGTGCTGTGTGCCTCTATTTTTCTTCTGGAAATTCAGTAGCTCTGGGCATTCTGGCACAGGACTCCAGGTGTTGTGCCTGAGTACGTACATGCTTTGCAGTGGTGAGAGAGACACAGAAAGGATATGAAGCCATGTGGTTTCATGTCTTTAACTACAAATGTCTTCAGGTCACCATGTGGCCTAGCCAAGAACAAGCAGGTTTCTCCAAACTCCTAGTGTACTGCTGCAGAAATTTATGGCTCCCATGAACGCAGCTCATTTAAAAAGTGTCCATGAAAATATTTCTCAAGGAAAGTCTTTCTGGCATATTTTAATGGAGGAGTGAATGTATTTATTTAAAGTTGCACACTAGAAATCTGCTCCATGCTTGGTGAGGAATTGTTGCCCACCATTGTGATGTAAAACAGAGGAAATGCACTTTTCATTGTGAACTGTATTACACAGTGAAAGACAAGTCTATGCCCAAGAACACCCACTGCACTAAGCATAATTTTGGGCTCTCCAGAGAAGCTTATGGTTCAGATGGCTTTTGCTTTTGCAACTCTGTTCCTGAGGTCAAATCTAAGGTTGCACAACTTTCACTGGCTTCTGAAAAATGAAGATTTAGGATTCTTTTTGCTCATTGACAATTTTTATTCTTTCAGTGCTACCATATGTTCCATTAACCTAGAGTTAAGCTAAGGTTATGCTGTTGGATGAGCATAATAAAATGCACTACATTGACTATGGAAAGTATTTCTTTCATGGTGCTTTAAGAGGTCTATAAAGCTGTGATTAAATGATGTCTAAGTTTAGCTCTTCTGCAGCTTTTTGCTGAGAGCAGAATCAAAACCTTGTTGGGACCTTTTCTTTAATACGCCACTGTCACAGCAAGATGCAGAACCATCAGACCTAGCAACTCTGCTTATTTTAAGCCAGCAACAGCTGAAGTGCCAGTAGTCCCATTGCAAATGCTTGTAACATGATGCTCACATAAGTAACAGCCCGATTCATTCTGCGGTTCTGGGGAATGTGTTAGCCTGTGTACAGGGAGCAGCTGGCAGTGGAGGGAGGGCTGAGAAATGCCACACAAGCAAGCGAACTGGGCTGAGCTGTGTGCTTTGAAAGGCACAAGCTGTGCACTTTGTTAAAGTGAAACAGCTGCATGCAAGAGAAAAAAAAGAAGAAAGAAGAAAAGAAAGTGAGGAAACCTTTTGTCCAACCCGGTGGATACTTGCGGCTGTTTTGTGCAGAGGCTGCATTGTTTTTGTGGAACAGCAGCAAGATAAATCTTGTTTCTTTTTTTAGTGTGTTGTTTTGTTACTGAAGTGTTTCAGCTTCCTTGTGGTTTACTGGAAGGAAAGTGTTCCCTTTGGACCGAGCCTGTCCCTGATGTGCTCCACAGCCAAGCCAGCGCAATGCTCGTCTCAGTTCTGCGTGCCATTCATGGCCTTGACACTGCAGGCAACACATTCATGTAAAGAAGTAGACTCATGTCCCAGTCAGTGCAATCTACTTTTTCAGGGAAATTGAGCACAGCAGTTGAGTGGTCATGAAAAATCATTGCCGCTTTACTGTATGAACTGCCAGATGTAGCAAGGAGCTGAAATCTGTGATTGGAGAGGGCTGGTGATTAACACCAGGGGCTCAGGCTCATGCAGCCAGAAAACTTAGGCAAGAGTTTCTCCTGGAAGTGAACAGGGTGGTTCTTTGAGACTGAAAAAAATAGAGCTTGTTGCTGCGATGTTGTTTTAATAAAGGTTGTGTAACTTCACCTTGTTCTGAACTCCAAAATCTTTCTGGCTGGGAACAGGAACACCGCCATAACACAAGCCTACAAGAAAGAAGCCTTGGAAACTTCCCAGGAATGCTGGTGAATCAAAGATGTGTAGCTTAATATAGAGACAAAGTTTAAACAGGTAGCAAAACAGCAGGGTCTTGGATGCAGAATCCGGATGAATTCACAGTGTTACTCACTTTCACATCTTCCTCTCCCTCAAAAGAGACAGCTCTGTAAGGATCTCCTAATCTGGGAAAGAGAGGGGCCATCAAGTGATTCCCATAGGAATGATTTGCCCATGTGCGGCCAAGAGCTGTACCTCATAAGACTAAGTCCCCATGGTGCTGTATATTTGCGGCAGTCCTTGCCTGGCAAGTATATATGCTGTGTACAATGGGAAAGGGGATCTGAAAGTACAGGAAAGCGCAATGACTTTTGCATGGTCACACACAAAGGAGTGGCAGAGTGAGGCAGAAAACTAGAGGGGACTTCACATCATGGGTCTGTCCCAAAGGCAACGAGCCAGCAGGCTGCTTCCAATTGCAAGGATAGAGAGTGGAAGCGTGAAAATGGGAGGTCCCCCTCTCCTGCCTCCTTGTACTTGGGAGAACTGCTCTGACCACCTTACTCCCAATCCTGACACCCCATCACTGTACTTGGAGCAAAGTCTTCTAGTCTCTCAGGCATTTCCAGTGGAGACCTGCTTCACAGAACATGTCCAGCCATGCACTCTAAATCTTCCTCCTTTCAGCAGAGCCAAGAAATCATTTGCAAGTAACTTCTAGTCCCAGCAGTGATTCCCTCCAGCCTCTGTGACAGCTCTAAGTGCTTTAAACTGAGGGTTAGGTGTTATCTACATGAGAATCTTGAAATCACAGTTATTGTGCAGGATGTGAGAGGGACCTGCCAGCCACAGGTCATGGTCATGCCCTGCCAAAACTGTTTGAACTCAGGACCTTGTTACCAAACACATGCTCACTGGGGCAGGTCACTCTTTTCACTACCTTTGCTGCTTTTGTACAGCTTAAGATGGGAGGCTTGAAAGAAACATCTCTTTCTTTCAAGTGAGCCTCCTCCTGGAATACTTGGCTCAGCTGCTAAATAGACAGAAGACTCACTCGATTGAAAAGGACTTTGTGGTGCCTCTGTAAAGCTTTCATCTAATGCCCTCCAAGTGCACCAGAAGAAATATCAAGGCAAAATCTTTTATGAGAACATCACAGAGATTAGGAGGTATAAATGTCAGCCCATCCACAACTCCCCATCTTTTAGTTGAGCTGCTGGTCCAGCAGGCAAGGAAGAATGGAAATTTTTCTTTTCTGTCCTCCACAAGGACCCATTCCAATGGAAAGCAAACTGCTCCTCTCATGGAGATGGAGAGGGCAACAAGGTGAACTTGCTACTCTCTTGAATAGGGTAGGAACAGCCCCAAAATCTAGCTGGTTTGATGCCTCCAAACCATCACCCAGTGGAAGGGAGCCCTGCTCACAATTTAGACTTGGCCACAGGAAGACAAAATGAAGGAATCAGGTCTGACCTGGCCAAAAGATAAGGGATAAACCCTTCTGTATGTGTTCTGTTAGTCTGCCCTGAGCTGTTCTTGCAGGATGTTGTGGTTTTCACTGTGGTTCCTCCGACATTCATGAATCCTTTCGTTGCATACTGAAATGTCGTCTGCCCAAAGAATACAGCACTGTGTGGTGGGACCTCTGTCTATGCTCCCCAGTGAAACTTCTGCAGGGTAGGGCCTTCTCATAAGACACACTCTGATGCAAAGCAGAAACCAGCCACAGGTCAGAACGGTTTCAAGATCTTGGAGAGCAATTCCTAATGCCATAACTCCTCTCTGGAACATATTGTGCACCTTATACTTTTGGCAAGCCAGGCCAAGCCATTCACTCACAAGCAGGTGAACAGAGGCTGAACATTGCTTAGAGCAATGCTACTGATTGTTGTAAATACTTGGTGATGAGAAGAGATGGAGCTGATGTCTTGTGGTTCGATGCTCTGAGCTTTGTAAGCACCTGCTTCCAGGTGCAACAAGTAGGCTCCCTAACCATATTTCCTTATTTTCATCTTTTGATATAGATTAAACTCTGGCTCAGGAGATCATATTTTGATCTTAGCATTAATGCACTTCAGAACAGACAGTTCCTATTCAGCATGAGTGAATTATGCTACTGCGCCACTGTTGTATTTTGAGGACTATCACTGTCCAGCATATTTTAATTCAGTAATGCCACTTCCATGGCTAGCAAGTCTCAATTGCAAGTCACATGTGCAAACATTTGACTAGTCATTTATCTAGTTTACAATTTGTAAAGACAACATTAAATTTAAATAGCACATGTAACATAAAAATCCTAGTACTGATTTAGTAGCCTTATTATTACCTTGTCAGCAAAATTAATGTTCTGTTTGCACAAAGCATGAGTTCAGTATTCCTATCTGCAGAAACAGGGAGGTTGGGATATGGGCTGAGGTGTCTTGACAACTTAGAAGTATGTTGTACACCAGCACCTGTCGCTGCTGCAAGCAGAACAGGCATTTTCCAAGATTGCCTCACATTAGAAATAGCACATCCCAATTACCAAGTTAGAAGGACAACAACAGAGTGACAGACAGACTTAAGTGTGAATCCACAGGCACGATTCACCCAGCAATTGGCTCCTTTCCAATAAAATGGTTGAAATTTTTGGTTTGAATACAGGAGCCTGAGGGAAAAGCACAGGAAGTGAAATGTTAGCAACAAGCTCTGCAAAACCAGAAACAACTCTCCTCTGTTTTATAACAAGAGGAAGGGAGATCCTCTCCCACGTTTCCCCCCATTTTCTGCATTGTGCTTTCCAACAAATATAGTCAGTTATAAATTGCCAGGGAGCAGCAGGAGTGGGCTGCTCCACAGAGGAATACAAGCCAGGAGTGGAGTGTGACAAGAAGGCAGGCATGGGACAATGTCCTGCTGCAGTCCCTCAGGACCTGACAAAGAAGAGCAGGTCCAGTAGCAGTCACTAGGGTCAGTCAGTTACTTCCAGACAGGTTCATAGTGACAGATCCTTCATCCAGCCGGGAAGCAAAGTCAGGATCAGCAAGATTCGAGGCCAAGCACAGGCTTATCCATAGTTAGCCCAGGCAGGGACCAAAGACAAGGGCTTGAGCAAAGTGGGTGGCTCCAAGAAGGGCCCTCACAGCCCTTTCCCAACAGCTTGATAGCTGGTTACAGCTGCACTCTATCAGAGCTGTCTGTTAAGTACAAGCAGCCAGACACCTTGTGGGGTGCTTTTTTAGATATGGCTTTTGAACTCTTCTAATGCAGGATCTCTATTTTCAATACACTGGAGAGGTTGGGAGAAAATTAAGGGACCCACAAGGATACTGTGCACCCTGATAGCCTCATCCTCAATGCAAATCACATTTCTCTACCTCTCCTTTCAGTAAGAGCACATATTCCATGAAGCAGTTGTCTGGAAGAATGCATGGGCACAGGGTGTAAATATTCTCGTGTGCAATGGCAGGAACCTGTAGGAGGGAAAATGAACTGTCAGCTTGAGAAGTGAAAGAACAAAGTCATTAATAAGAGCATCAAAAAAGACTGTGGAGTGTGGCACTGCAGCATGGAATGGCTGCCAGCAAGATGATATCTACTGCAGCTTTTCCAGAGATCTCTCAGTCTAGTAGAGCCTTTCAGCAGATACCCTTGGTCTTTGGATTGGACCCTCTGCAGAAGCCCTGCGATGATGGGTAGACAGGTAAGGACCTCTCAGAAAAAAGTTGGACCCTCATAACATTCTCTCTGCTTCTTCAAAAATGAGGATACATTTGAGAGTATTCAAAAGATATTCATGGCAAGGTGTCCACTTAAACCTGTGATGACGAGATGGGCTGAAAAGAAAATGAAACACTGTAGAAGAGCCAATTCTCAAAGCACATTAGTTGGTAAGGTAACCAGATATTTACCTTTTTGGAGCCATTCATGGCAGACTATAAATAAAGGAAAACTGAACCAGTTTGAACTGGTTTGCCATCTCTCTTTATACCCGTATTTTGATGAAGGCTCCCTTAATCATAAGGATTTTGTAAAGCAATTTATTCTGCAATTTCTGTTTAGTTACCTGCAGATTTCTGAACCTTTTCTATAGTCTTGGGTGAAGTTGTTCAGCCCCTGGAGTTGGGAAGCACCAGAGTAGGCTGACTGTGGGGTTTGTGGGATATACATTCGTGGAGGTTTTCAAAACACAGTTGGACAAAGCACTGAATGACCTGATCTAACCTCAAAGTTGACTGCTTTGAATTTCTTTATGATTCCAAATTCTCTGTGCTACCATAAGGCTAGAAAAGAGATGTTTTATTAAAAGCTGAAATGTTTATTCAGACTCTTAAATCTGCACACTCAAAAAAGGAGAAATGATTCTTTTTTATTTATAATACAATTCTGAGATTTCAGGACTAATCTGATGAAGACTTCGATGTTTTCCCTGCCTTCCATTTTTTTCAGTCCCCAAATGCTCTGATAAGGGCTTTGCAAACTAAAAAGCCAGAAATTACTTGAAAAAAAACAAGGAACATCTGCTCCTGGCGATCTTTCCTTTTGGTCCTCAGAGGTATGTGTTGAAATTTCAAGCTGCCTTGGAAGTTGACTAGAAGGAGATGCCCCAGGAACTCAGTTCTCCTGGAAATGTTTTTTGTGTGGGAGAGGAAAGGCATTTAAGGACAAGAAAAGTGAGTCAAGGCAGAGCAAACTTAATCACCAGTCAAATCGTGTTTAGGGCACGGTTCATTTCTGTCAGCATTGTATCTACCACTGGGGTTTACCTGCACTGGCTACAGCAAAGGAAAACTGGAGTGGCTTGTCTGCACTGACTGTGTGGAGCTGGCTGTGTTGGCATCAGCTCCCCTTTCCCAGGGGATGCAAGATATAGGCCATAAAGTGCTTTTAGGCAAGACTGAGACCTACTAAAATGATCAAGTGGTGCAGCTGTGCAGGTCATGACGTCTATTTAACTCTCCCTGACCTGATGGTGATCTCTCTACTTGGGAGGTGAGAGGTACGTATGTCCTCTGTAAAAGGAGCTGAGATGTGTAAATAACTGCTGGAGACTGAGGAGTGCTGGATGGGAGAGAAAGGCACATGCAGTGTGAACTATTGGAAAAGGACGTTTATGGTCTGATGCATCAGGTAGGGGCAATTGCACAGTGAAGATGGACCAGAAGATGTCTGAATATGGTATTTGGAATGATACGGTTAGTGTGTGATGGTGATATGATTAATTACACAATTAGTATATGAAATGAATGGGGTTTCCCCTTACGCTTAGCATGAAAATGGAGTAATAAACCAATTTAAAAAAAAAAAGTGTGATGCACAGCACTTCTCTCCAAACCTCTTCAGGCCCGCAATGCCTGAGTAAATAGTAGTAAATGTAGCTGTTTTCATACTCTATCTTGTTAAACTCATGTTTAGCTCTGCTGCTGCATATAGGAAAAGTTAATTCAGCACTGGAGTTCCTAGTGAAGCTGGAGAGCTGGGCACAGAGGAGAGCAAAGAAGAGCTTGGTGGGGAGGCATCCAACAACTGAAGCAGAAAAAAATGTGACTTTATAAATCCTTCATCCCCTACATCTTCCCAGAAACATTTCTCAGCAAATTCCTTATGGAAAATTAAACTCTACGCTGGCAAGAAAAAAGCTTATGTAACTTCCATGCTTCAAGACAGTCTAGTTCTGTCATTTACTGGGAACAGGAGAGCTTGCCATGGCTTCTTTTCTTGGTTTGCCTTGTCTTGGAGCAAAATTAAACTAAGTAAAGCATCCTTCATCCCATCTGAAGATGTGGCCTGCAGGGTACAAGAGTGGAGAAAAATTAGAAAATTAGTTAGGAGCTTCTGGGACCATCATCTCGCATTAGGAAGAGTGCTTCTGCCTGCTAATCTGCTATGTGAGGCTAGCTAAGATTACCATTCATGGGCTGTCATGTGGGCTTGTGCCAGGTTCCCTGCACCCACCACCTTGTCCATGTTATTTCCAGTGAGAAGCTGACCATCCTGCTTTTTGAAATACTCAGAGGAGGCTGGAGATGAGTTCTCCTCATATTTCACCCAGCAGAAGACCTTCTGGAGTTTCTGCCAGCATCAACAGTGCATGTTTATCTGTCTGGGAGCGCTAGCTATCCTGCCCTTGCTCCCTCTGCCTTCCCTCCAGGTAGCTGGGGCCATAGCCATCTGGCATCAATGGTGCATTAGTCATTCAGGTAGAAAGGCCAGAGCTGGTACCCGCATTTCATAACCCTCTATCAAAAGCTCTCATGGGATTTACCAGGTATACCAAGTCCTCAGGGCAGGGACCCTTGGGCTGGAAGGTTTGATCATGGGTCACTGGTGCAGTGGTCTAAAACCTGGTGTTCAGTGGACATCAGAGTTACAATCTTTCTTAATGAGTAAGTGGTTCTGAAGAGGCACTTTGAGGCCATATAGGTAGCAGCCTTGTCTTGGGTGGCTACCCGAGAGCATCACTGATGGCATGCACTCATTAAAGCATCCACAATTCAAGCACATGAGCATCGCTGCAAACAAAATGATGCATAGAGAAAAATGAACTGAGAACCATTTGTTCAGGGCAGTTGCATGAGAATGTCACTGAATAAGTCTGTCTCCAGCTCAAATAAACGGTTACTAGGACACAAAGAGTCATAAAAAGAAGATACTAAGAGGATAAGACACAAAGAGAACACAAATGCAAGGTGTGGGCAGACTTGGCCTTTTACAGAGCCTGGGGACAAGCAGAGCTGTGCTGTGCATCTGTGGAGAAAAGCATCCATGGAGAAAAATCACAATCTCAACTCAGCAATGAGCAAATCTTTTGAGCTTCCTGCTTGGTTTTAATCACAAGAGCTCAATTGTAAAAGGAACGATCAGCCATGCCATCTTTCAGGATCATTTTATAGCCCACACTGTAGGTCCTTACCTTTCTGGGCTTGAGATGAGCAATAGCTTGGTCTAGAGCTGGAGCGCAACACTTGGAAAGCTGGTATGGCTCTACATCCATTCTCATCCTTGATGGCCTCATCATCTTGATTTGCTGTGACTTGCCACTGACTCTTCATATATTTTGGAGAAAAGTGAGTGACAGGATATGGGAGATCATCTTGCTTTACAGAACACAGTTTATTCTTTCAGTCAGCTTTGTTTAAGGAGCTCAAGCTGAAGGAAAAGCTGTTTCCATAGGACTAGGATGCACTGCATTTGATTTTCAAATTTTGTTGTTGTCATTGGCCAACAGCTATAATGAGGCGGAACTGCCAAGGTTGGCATCAGAAAGAACATAGCTGAGAGAAACAGAAGAAATGCAGTTTTTGCTTGAAGCTGTCAATACCCTTTGTTTCCAAGTGACAGCACCCTGAGCCAATTTCCTGCCATTGGATGGTGTAGAGCAATTTAGAAGATTTCTGCTCTTATTCCCACTTATGGGAGCTTTGCTTGTGCTTCTAAGCACAGATGCAGAGTTTAGAGTGAAATTCCCTCTAGTTCTATTGTGTTGCTGTCTACGTATTTCAGGAAATGGAGCTTCAGCAAACTTGAACTATAAGTTAAATGTTTTTACTTACTCTTACCAAGTGCTAAACATGGGAGGGCAGGTCTTTAACTGCTGGAGAGTGTCCTACTTCCCTTGGCTTAAGTGAAGCTGTGATAATTTATAGAAGTCTGTGGTCCCCTTCCAGGATTCTAAGACCCCAGGCAGGAGGGAGATCTAGGCCCCTTCTGTCTTATGAAGTGACATTGTCACAATATTTATCTGTTACTAAGGTTGTTTTGCTGATGACATTGCTACTGAAGAGTGCTCTTGTCACTCTTGAGAAATTTTCAGTGTGTTTGCAGTGACTGGAGGAATAAGCTTCCACATATACGCACAGGAACTGACTGAAGTACCACTGAGCTGATAAAATACAACTCCTGCTTGGCCAGACATCCACAACTTCTACATTTGTTGATTGTGAAAAGAACTGATGAGTGTAGATGCTTCACCAGCTTCCCTAAATAGGAAGCTAAATTACAGTGGTATTATTTGTGTAATGGGCTTTGTATATTGGTCCCCCTCCCCATCACTGCTCCTGCTGAGCCTCATTCCTTACAGGCCTAAGTGGCTGCACAGAAAAATCAGACACTGTCAGATTCAGCCCTTGTTTTTCATCTTACACCTTCTCTGAAATAATGTAACATAATTACCCCTCCTCCCTCATTTCATCAGCCTTTCAATCATCACAGTGCAAGTATGGTTGCCTTTCATTTATTTATCTAACAATTAAAATATGCACCTATCTCTAAAAGCTCCTTAATTACAATACCATAAAAGTCTTTAGAAAAAAAGAAAATAATTGGTCTTCTACTGGTCAGATGCACTTCTTGATAACTGAATTCTGCAACAAGCCATATCCTCCTTGTTCTTTTTTCTTTTTTAATTAATATTTTGTAGGGCAGTTTGTGTTCTACAAATGTATATTTTTCTAAATGCTCCTTTTTTTAATGCTTTCCTCCAGAAAAAGATGAGAGGACATTTTCACTCCTGTACAAACTAATTTGAAGGATAACAAAAGAACATTCCTCAGATGCAATTTGTTTAACACTTTACAAGTAAGGTGAACAGGAGAGGGAAGCAATTTAGTACATGAGTTATTGCTAAAGTATCTCTAGATGTTTATTTTAGAGAAAAAAACCCACAAAAAACAGAAAGAAAAGTTGTGTTTCTCAGTCTTGTAATTCAGAGGCTGGGAGAAACAGCAGTGATCTTCTGCTTTCTCCTGCCTGGATCTTCCCTGCTGCCGCATCCCCACTGTGCTCTGCCCTGTCCCTGTGTGGGAAGGAGAGCATGGCTGCAATGTGTGGCATGTCTTCACTCCTTTCACAGATTGTCATTCCCCCTTGATGAAACCTTACACTTAACTCAGAGGCCCAGATTCCCTGGGGCTGCTGGAGCATGTGGGAGTTCCACCAAAGCCATTTCTGTGACCTCCCTGTATACTGGGAGTCTGTCTGAAAAAATACTTGGAAGAGAAAAGCACAGCCTCCAGATGGTGGTTAGGTAGGATAAGGTAGAGCAGGAGCTGCTTTCTTTTCTGCTTGCTTTTAGTTGTTCTATTCACTTGTTTTTCTTTTTTTTTCCCCTCCAGTGGACAATGGGTAAACAAAATGTAATTTTTTTATTTAAAGATTTATTTCAGTTGTAAGTTATTTAGCATGACCAAGAAAATGGCTCTGCGATCCAGAATGTTATCTTTAGATGGAAAGATATGTATTTCCCACAAGAATATTTTTCGCATATATCCCTATACAGAAAATATATTTGTATGGAGAATATGCATTGCAGAGCATCTACTTGTGCATCAGTGTGACTGTGTTATTATCACTGAAGGAGAAATTCAAGGATCCTGTACAGCCTGAAATGTCCTGACTCTGAGCGCACCAGGGAGCTGAACACACTTTCCATGCTTTTTTTCGCTGGTGTTTCCAGCTTGGCCTTGCCTTTTAGATATTAATAGTAAAACATGTTCTGCTGTTGAAAAAAGTGTTGTCCCTCAAATGACCCTGTGAATCAGATAGTAAAATACCAATACCTGACTAAATTTGTCCTGTAAGCTGATGAGCTATAGCGATGTGAAAAGAGGGGGAATAGAGGAGCAGGGGGGAAGGAAAGCTCCATTGGTTTTGGCATTGAAGATAACTAAAGGATTTGCACAATCTGTAGATGTTTGCAGTGGTGTTGCACCAGCATGACCATCTCTATCAGCCTCCAACCTGTCTCTCCTGCACTTGTGCAAAGCCTGGTTGTGTATCCCCATGTCTACTCCCAGTGCATTTCCAGACACGCCACAACTGCGCCAGCGTGTTCACCTGGGCTTAAAAACCTGTGAAATGATTGACTGATGAGGCTTTATAAAAACTGAGATCTTTGCAGTGAGTCATGAATCACTCCTCTTCATCTGTCCCTACAAGCCACATGAGTTCTTTAAAAACCAGCACAAATTGAGCAATAATAGCTAATAAAAAATGTATACCTTAAGAAAAATAGTTTCTAAAAATGTATTCACAGGACACATTTATTGAATCTAAATGAGAAGTAAATATGAAACCTGCTGTCTTCATTCTGTCCTCAGATAAAATGAAGCAAAAGGAGTTTTCTTTTTTCACCATTCTTTGCAGTTTTATTCTAAAATGCAAGGAAACAAGCACGCCAAATTGTGCTCCTATTCCTTTCATCCTTGTGCACTTCAAGGAAGAGCTCTTAGACATTTTCATTTCAGCAGATCAAACAGCAGAGATTTTCCCTTTATCCTTTGCCTTCCTTCTTCCTCCTCCTGTTCCGATATTACAAACCCAATTCAACCCTTTTCACCTGGAACACAGGCAAGTTGAAAGTGGTTTAGCTGCGTGAAGCAAGGCTGGCTTAGAGCCTTTGCAGTGATGGGGGATCAGTCAGCACAGCTGGACGGCAAAGGCTGTGCATGTGGAGAGCATGTGTCTGAATGTCTTTACAACAATCGTGCAAAGTATTGTAAGAGTATGTGCCTGCAAACAGACTACTATGAAAATTAGAAGTCCTGGAAGCAGAGCTTTGCAGATCTGGGATCCACCCTTACTTGCTTTTCAGACAACTTTGTCCTGGTAAGGGTTCCTGTGGCAGTGTAAAGTAGCTGAGTTTTAGAGTGAATTTGCTCACGATCTGTAAAAACAATGCAATGCCTTACAAAGAACTTCATTTTCAGGCTTATGATGACTTGGCAATATCTATGAGTAAATCAGTGAGTTGGGGGTTTGATCTGAAGCAGAACTGATAGGGAATTTTTTTTCCAATCTTTGAGACCTACAGAAACGAGAAATTTTGCAATGGTCATCAGTCCAGTGGCTAAAATACAGGGAGACCTGGGTTAAGGTCACTGCCTTTACCGTAAGTACCCTTTCTTCTGAAACATACTTTCATTTTCTCTTACAACTAGCATATACTTTAGATATTTTTGTTGGATATCCAAAGATGTCGGGCAGCCTTAACCCAGTGTTTTGTAGCAGTAACTCATGTGGCACTGGAAGAAATAAGGAAACCTCACTGGATTAAGGAAGAATAATTTTGAGCAGAATGAGAATTGAATCTGTGTTTTTTATGTCTAGCTAGTGTCAGTCTTGCTCTAGTTTTGATATGAAATTTCATCCTGGATTTCAGAAGCTGTTCATCATCAGCATTCTGTGGAAGCTGACCTATTCTGTGCAAAGTTTGGGGTTAAACAGCTCAGGATCTGCTGATGAGACAGTGTCTGCTGTAGAATTAGCAGTTAGATGTACATGAAGTACTGGGTGTATTAACACAAATTTATCAGGTGATGTTCTCTGATGGATCTGTCCTCAGAGGATACAAGAGTCCCAGTTTGCATCTGCCAGGGGATTTCAGCCAACAGAGTGTTGTGTTTTGGGAACTGCCAAATATGGGTTTTTGTCCACACCCTTTGCATGTGATTGGTGTTTATAGAGTTATTTGGTTGCTCACAGCAGCTCAGTTTCTCTCCAGGGGCAGTTTACTCCCAAGTTAGAGCCCTTTTTCTCCCTGAGGTGTGGGAGAAAGCACCAGATACAGCAGGTGTCAGGTGGAGAAACGCTATCTCTGCAATACCGTCCAGTGGGGACAAGTGAAAGCCTTGCTGCAGGGTTGCCACAAGCTTAAAGATCTATTCAGCCTTGCTGGGACTCTGCAGAGTGGTTTTATTTGCAGGTCTTCACTGTTGTCATTTGATGAAGTCAGTTCAATATTTTATTTGAGAATTTCACCACCTCTTCCATTAAAATTGCTCCAAGTGCAGATCATGATGAGCTCTGTCTTTCTTCCACACCTCTTAATGCTTAAGACCCACACGAGAGTTGTTGGATGAGTTCAAGGAAATGGTACACAAGATGCAATCCTGTCCAACATGACCAAGAGCTGCAGAGTCACAGCATACACAGTATCAGGAGGCCAAGAGATGTGAACACGGTCACCTTAAGAGCAGGACTTGTCTCATCAAGCTTTAACCATCTACACATCTAAATGAGACTGCTCAGCTCCTTTTAGCGAGTAATTCATCTAACCTGAGACATCTGTGTAGATATCTTCAGTATCTGCCATAGTCCCTAGACAGGAAAGCTTCTCCTGTGGGTCACAGAGAGTCCACCCAAAATCTGCACTGCCTCCTGAAGGCACTTCTTTTTCTTCATGGATCAAGAAAAATCCCTGACACCCATCCCTGACATATCTAACATACCTGCTCTAAGAGCAGGACGTGCTGCCTGGGCAATGAACCTTGTGGGTTTCAGCATAGGAGGCAATTCTAATTATGTATCTATTGTTGCAAGGAAAAAGAAATTACTTGCATAGAATAATAATCTTTAAGAAGGTTTGAATACACTCTCAGTCTTTCTGATGTTTTAAGTTTTACATTGTCTTCACAAACACAGCTTTTATGCCACCTAATTTTAAAGTTCCAGCATTTGTTAAGCTGTGCTTAAGTACTACTTCTAGATTGCATCCCAACCCCAAATTTAGCAAAAGTCAGAGAAGCTTAGGGACTGACTGAATCATTGTAAGTTTTTATAGAAGAATTTATACATAAAGTACAGTTATAATGAAAGAATATATTAACAATTTACTAAGCACAGTGTCAAACAGCCATGTAAATAGGTACTGTTTCAAAATCCAGACAACGAGGTGGCAGCTTATGTATCTCCCTGCTGAAATTCAGGTGGCTTTGTCTGCTCCGTGGATGTTGCTGCTATTACCTTAATAATTTTAGGCAGCAACAAGCTCTGCAGGACTTTTTGGCTTGCTGTTGTACTCACTTTGCTAAATCTCACAGCCAAACTCTTGACGCTCTGTATCCCACACAGAGGCCTCCACCAGAGCCTGGATGGGCAATCTGGGTTTTGAGGCTATCTGAGATCAAAACAAGCCTGGAGTATTTATACCTGATGGGAAAAACCCCTGTCTTGAGAGGGAGCTGGACTGGATGAACTCTCATGGCTTTTCTGTTTACACCTGTGTTTCTGCTGGGTAAGAGTCCTTTTTTTAAAGGTATGAATCACAGTAACTATCTTCTCAGGAGGCTATTAAGTGTTTAGAAAGCTGTTCGTGAAGTTCATGGGGACTTTGTCTCTGGGAATATAACCACTTCTGTACCCTAAAGCTGAAGTGCTATAAAGCAGAGAGCTCCAGATAAGGAAATACGACTGTCCTTTCTTATCTCCATTTGTCCTAACAGGTGTCCTTGGGGTTGTAAATTTATATGAGGGAAAGGTAAGAACAGTCTGAGGTATCTTTAACCTTATCACAAATCTTTCCCAGGGCAGAAGATTGACGTTACCATCAATAAAGGCTGAATTGTGGCCTGGGTCCCTTTTCCCACCAAGTCAATTGCTCTGGAAAATGTGGTTGCACTCATTTGGTTTGTGTGTGCTGTCTGGCAAACGGCTGGACATCCTGTGTTGCACACAGTGCCCTAAAATAAAACCCAAGCAGATATATGCAGTGAAATGCCTAATTCCTCAGAGGTTTGTAATTCTGCAAAAGATAATTTGTGTGCTTGTGCTATTACGATTGTTACAGTTTTATTGCAGCTAGGCCAAAAAGTCATCTCGGAAATGAGGTGGAATTATCCTTATTTGTCACTTTTGTGGGAGGAATGAATCGTTCCGTGCACTTGCCATAAGACCCTCATTCATTCCAGTGCTTTACGCTTGTGGATATATGGTCTAATCATGTTTCTGCAAAGGAGGTATGCAGGCTCGTGATGTGAATGACTGTGCCACAGTCGAGAAGCAATTGCTGAGTTTGCCACTCTCTGCTCCTTCTGAAAGAGGTATTTGTGTTTGAATAGGGTCTTTCTTATCATACCATCCTAATTTTTTTTGCACCGTTTTCCATTAAAATGAGGATTTCCTCTCTCATCCCATTGTGTTGTCATGTCAATTGCCTTTTTCTTTTTTTTGAGGAATCCTGTGGCAAAAAATGCTCTATCTTGCTTGCAGCTCATGGCCAAAACAGTTTTGCAGAGTTGATGAAAGCTGGGACATGTCCCACCTCTGCTTCTGGCATTACATTTAGTATCTTCAGCTTCCTCAGGGGTAAGCACCTCTGCCTGGTTTTCTGCTCACTGCCTTTCTGGAGGGAAATCCCAAATACTTTTCCCACACATGAGAGCCCTGGTTCAGTTGGTTACTGCACTGTGTTCCCAGTCACACTCCAGAGCCACCTTTGATTCAGAGGGACATTGCCATTTTCTAGGTCTGGGGTTTGCCCTTGCTATCACCTCTGTGTAGCACTTCTTCACCCAGAGGAGATGCCAGACATGTGCCAGGTGGACTTCATCTATGGGGCAAGGACTACAGGGACCTCTGTTGGGATTATCAAGTTAATACCTACCTGTGAGAGGGAAGAAATGCTGCCAGAGAAGAGAAACAATAGAACTATTCGTGCTGGGAGCTGGGCTATGCCTAGTCTCTGGAGCTACCTTTCACAGCCCTTCTGCAGCAGGATTCAGGTGCTCCTTCTCAAAGAGGAGCTAGATAAAAATGTCAGTGGTTTTTTTGGAGGTAGCCCCGTGACTGATGCTAGGAGCCCATGCCAACTCCCGATTCCTCTGCACAGCAGTCTTCCTCCTCAGGCAGTGAAGGCCTTGAAGAACATGGAACTTGAGGGTGTGAACGCCCATTCTGGAAGGCTCTGGTGCCCCCCATGGGCTGTAGCATCACAGCAGTGAGGGACCTGGCAGACGAGCTGGCAGAAGTGATAGACTCATACTCACTTCAGCTCTCAGTGGCCCTTGAGGCTGTAGTATGGTTGAAGGGAAGAGGTCTTGTGCCACACAGGAAGGATGTCCCATTGCTATGGGATCCCGTATCCTCCCACCTGAGTTGGCTGCTCCTAGCTTTTTTTTTTCCAGGGGCTGTGTCACCATTGTCTCCCTGCAAGCACCAGCTGGAATAAGAGAAATAGGTGGTCAGGTACCGCCGTCGGTTATCACAGGGCTTTCAGGATGTCCAGCTAGCCTTGTCTGGAGTTAGACCACCAGCTGGGTACCAAAATTCCCCAGTGTGGGAGTGAAAGATTATCCAAAGCTTTGATTACTTGGTATGTGCAAAGGGATAGGGCTATCTTTCAAACTCATGCGAACAGCTTCTCACATGGCAGGTGTCAGCAACCTCAAAATGCTTAAACAAGGATGCAATTGTCTGTCATCCATTTTGGACTGCAGTTGTGGAGCATGCTTTTGGCCACAGGAGTCCATGAGCATCCATGGGAGGCCTCTCTGAAAATGCCAGATAAGTTGCATTTTACCATCTTGGACAATTCTTCCATATGCAGGTGAATGGGAAAAAAAAAAAAAGTACAATTCCAAAGTCTGTCCTTACCATTGGATATCATGTGTACTCCGAGTTTCCTTTTCCAGGGCTGTGGGACCAATTCTTCTGACTCTAGCAAAGAAAGAAATTTATGTATTTCTTCTTGTGCAGTATTTCAGCTGGGGAACAGAGGTGAAAAATGGACTGACAGGGTTAGGGAAGTCAATGACAAGTCTGGGCTGTGGATGATCCTTGTGAGATTTTTCTTTAGGACATGATCGCTGTTAATGAGGACTAAGTTCCCATGCGCCCACCGCCAAAATTGGCAGAAGTATACCTAATTTTCCTATGCTCACTGAATGTGTTTCCCCTTTTGCCAAAAAAGAACCAAATGACTTAAAAATATATATTTCTATTAAAGGGAGAAAAGTCCAGAAGGCAGATAAAAAGGATAAAAATCCCCAGCACCTAAATTAGAATAAAACGGTCTATAGTCTCCTCTCCCAAAGGGCTGGTTGCTGAGCTAGACTGTGCCTTTGTCTTCCTGCAGTGACCTTCACTTCCAGCTTAAGAGAGCTAAGTCCTGCAGGACAGCAACGTCCCATTGGGCTGAACACCAGAGTGATGAGTTTCTTAGCTGCTTGCTCCTCACTCAAGAGCTGTGTTTCCACCTACGAGCAGTTCCTGCAAGCCGCCCGTCACTCCCCACTTTGCTCCCATCATCAATTCTGGCAGCCTTGCTAATAGTTTCTTATTTTAGCTGTTGGAAGAACATGTGTGACATTGAGAATTAAACACACTCTCAGCTCACATGATTCTTTTCAGCATTTTTTTCAGCATGCACGAGACTCTTATTGCAAGTGCTTTGTCTTCCCCTGCTATTTAGGCTCTGACCTTCACATGCTAATATTGGGAACTGTTGCTACACATGAAGTGAGTCCGTGTCCTCATTTGGACCCTCCACACCCCAGAAACTGCTGCTGGGGTGGTGGGGAGGTGTGGGATTTGATTTAATTTTGACGCTGTCTCTTCTTTTTTATGTGTATAAACCCTTCATAGAAGGAGTCAGAAGGTGTTGAATTACAAAACACTACCTGTGGTTACCAGAAAGTTGCCATTTTTTTCAGCAATAAGGGCCCTAATGGGACAAGTTCTTGTGTTTTTCTCTGAAGTACTTCTGGCACAATGTCTCAGTGTGAGGAGATGGATTCACATTTCTGTGGCTCCAAAAGCCATGACTCTGAGAAGGACCATAATGTCAGGACACTCTCATCATTTTAACAAAATTTGGTTACTTTCCCTCAGCTCACCAGCACAGGTACCTGCTGTAAAAAACCTGCAAGCAACACTTCTAGAGGAAAAGGAAATTTCAGGCATGAAGTCCATTTTTCTTAATTGAATGGTGTAACTTCTCTGCAAGAGGCGTTAGTTCTCCCCCCAGACTGCTCCAAATACCAGTCAAGGCTTTCCTGGGAAATTACTATAGATAAAAACTGAAGGAGACAAGCAGAGGGGCCCCATCCCAAGACGCTTTTATTTATAGGTGGTCTTTATTTCAGTGCATATAATTACTGTAATTGTGCAGGAAAGTGCCTAACTGCTCTGCACAAATCCCCACTTGGGTATGTAACTTTTTACTTGTGTTTGCAGTTATTAGGTGAGTTCACATATCTTCCTCTTTCACTTTACCAGATAAGAGAGACCCTAGTCATTATAGGAAGGTGTATAGATTTATAGGGACAATCAAGGAAAATAGGAGTTGTAGATTAAGGATAAAACTCTTTAGGAAGTGCTTTTCTGCAGCTTCGCTGATGGATAAACTGAAATAAAGCAATGAAATCAAAGGGACTGGAAATAAGCAAAGAAGATCCTGAAGCTTGAACTTATGTAATAAATGCTTGCCTCTTAGATCAGCCTTTTGTTTGCAGCAGTCAGATCTGCATGGTGTATTAGCGAATGAGTGCATGAAAATTTGTATTTCCAAGCATTTTATTTTTCTTGTAGTCATTCAAATAATGCCAAATTGAGCATGAAGCTGACTGGATGCAATTGCTGTCATCAGAACATCAGAGTGAGTGGGCTGGGGAAGGCTATCCTCCCTCCCAACAGTTGCCCAGCTAGGAAAACTGCTCAAAGGCAGAGTGAGGACATGAAGATGATATTGCTTGCGTGGTACTAACATTCTCCTTCAGTCAATACCCATCAATGCCTGATTGCACATTGTTTAACTTCTGTAAGTCAAGCAGAATGCGTTAGCCAGGAAATGGATCTCCTGTTGTAAATGGGCCTAAGTGGTTCCTCACTCTTTCTTCACACCCATTCTCTATCTCCTAACAGTGCTGATACTAATGGTGTTGTGTCTAATAAATTGCAAAGTGAATCAGGGTCAAGCCTGTGTTTTGCAGGAAACACAGTCACATGAAGAGAGTAGAAGAGAGAAAGAGGATGTTCTTTTTCCTTTTGAAATTATCTGAGTATCAGCTCCTCAGCTGGTGTAAAACACTGTGAAGCACCATCAACATCTGTGCTCCCATTGGGCTCCACCGGCAGAGGAGCTCACCTGAGTTGTCACTTTGAAAGAAGTTTAACAAGATTAAGAAAAACAGTCACAAGGTGTTAAGGGAACTCCACACTGATCAATATTTCTCATTTATCACCACATAAATAGTCCTGTTGAGCTGGCTAATTCCTGTTCCACCTGCCAAATAGCTCTTGCAGTAAATTAAATCTGTATGTTAATAGTGCTGCACATGGCTGACAGATCAGCTAAATCTGTCTGTGAAATGTGGATGTTTCCATCTACACCTGGTTCTCATGAAATAAGATTGCCTTTGTTACCAGGTAACAATAAAAGGCAGGTTAAGTGCCAAGGTACTGATTCAACTTGTACTGAAAATATTCCATGTGAAGAATACCGGGGCAGTACATAGTCCAGGTAAGTTCTTATTTAAACATACAAATGAAATTCAAGTGGCTGGTTGGGGTGAATCTCAGCCTTTGTGAATGATCTGTTTGTAGCACAGGATTTGTCAGAACAAGAATTTTCAAAAAATCAGTATTTTTTTGTCAATGATGTGGTAGCAAATATGGCTGAATTCTGAACAAATAGAACTATTTTTTGACGGTTTTGTGGTATGAAGCTATGCAAAAGCAGTTCAGTTTTTCTTACTTTGTTGTTTCCTGGGGTCAAGTTAAGGTTATCTGGAAGTCCAGAATCCTAAATATTAATTTACCCTTTAAAATCAGAATTTTATCTTGGAATTTTTACTTATTTGTTTGTTTTTTCTGTCCTTCAAAAATAATGGCCTCTTGATCTTAACACTTGGTTACCCGTATGTTTTTCATCAGACATTTATTAATTGAAGGAATACAGATAGCCAGCCAGCACTGGGAATCAGAAAAGATCTCAGCCTGAATGAGCCTCAGTCTTTAATATTAAATATGAAATAATAGCATAGTCAATAGCTTTTTGCATTTAAAAAAAATTGGGAAAAATATCTTTTCAATCTTGAAAATGTGCACATTGTTTGATGTATGTGTGCCGCTCATAACAATGAAAGGTGTTTTTGCTTTGCCTTGTCTTGATTCTGCTGTCTGGATATTCCAGCAGCATTTAAAATGTAGTGTGAAACCCCAGCACTAGTAAAACAAACATTAAACCACCTTTTGTCTGCTCAGGGCCAGAATCTAATGGTATTTTGACAGAAAAGGACTTTTCCCTACCCTAACTCATAGAGGGGGTTAATGCACATACAGGGATACTTTCATTTTCCATCCACTACAAGCATCTTCAAGAGAAAGGACAGGATGGCATAGAGGATTATGGATTTTTGTAACCTGTTGTCACTTCACTACTTCTTGCTCAGATGAAGTTTATCTGCACAGTAGACATTGATTTCACCATATGAAATTGTCTGAAGGTTTAATTAATGTTATGATCAATCTACTTTATTTATTTCTGTCACTGGCTTGAAATTGTTCATGCTCCCCGCTCCCTGCACTTGTGTTTGAGAGAGTTCAGTGTAGGAATATTGTATCTGTTAATTCTGTAATATGGCAGCCATTGTGCTTCTTGGCATTGTGTATCACCCAGCCTGTATCTGGAAAAGTTAGTTTTGGCAGTGAACACTGAGTTTTGTGAAGAGTTAGTTTCAGGAACTCCATTTTCAATTCTCCTTCTATGTATTATATGTACTTACGTAGAAGGAAATATATATATTTCTGTACAAATTTTCTATACATACTTGTGTTGCTTTGTTTATTTATCATGCCTCTTCTGTTGTTTTTTTTTTTCTTTTCCATTTTGCCCATATGTTTTAGATCTGAATCATTCAACACCATAAAGGAGATTTGTAATAAATCAGATGCGTTGTGGTACTTCTCCATCTCTCACAACAGGACTTGGGGAAAAACATAATTCAAGGTAGATTCTAATTTGGGGGGCAAAACCTTTCCTGGCAAAAAGAATCAACTTCCATTACTTAGGATGTTTTGCAAATCTGAGTTAGTCAAAGGCAAAATTGGAGGACAAAAAAAAAAAAGGTTTGATTTGATATTCCAAAATAAGATACTAATGATTTCAAGTTTGACATGTTTTTTTTCTAGAAATATCCTTCAGTTTCTTTTAGAAATGCTTTTAAAAGCCAACCCTGAAAACATCTTGTGGGTCTAAAATGAAGTTTGCATTTCCCTAAATCCTGGCCTACTCCAAGCACAGATTTGCCATTATCTGAGTCTATTCACATTCCCAGATGTTACATGTTTCTTACTAAGTGTCTTTCTTAAGAGAAGGAGAATGATAGTACCTGTATTTGGTGTAAAATGTCCCTAAAGGGAGAGCATGAAGATATGAAGATTTCTGTACACATTCTGCAGGCTGACCTTGTGAAATGGTGCAGTTTCATGAGTGAAAGAATAGCTGAATGCTTTTGAGCATTGAAACTATTGAAAGATAGTTGAGAAGATTTTGGAAGAGAAAAGGGGGCGGGGGGGACACACCAACAAAAAAACCCCACCAAACAAACCCAGCCTGAAATTGCTGCTCTAAAGATAACTGGTTACGTTATGCTCCCACATAAGCCCTGCTCACAAAAGTGTGGTGGCCCCAAAATGCTGTATTTTAAAACAAGCGCTGGCCCCCAGATGGTAGCACTAGTGGATGGTCTCATTCTCAACTTGTTTCTAAATGGCTGGTACATTATTAACTTGTACTTTTGCTTGCACCTAAACCTTGTGGGTTTTACCTGTAGAAAAAAAATCTAAATGGGAATTGAAGTGATGGGTTCAGAAGAAAAAAGCTGGCTGCCCAGGTCAGGCAGGCAGTTGTCTCGGGGACTTTGCCCATGAGCCAGCCTCCCCACTGATGTGGGAGGTAGAACAGGAAAAAAAACCAGGTTGCTTCACTGTCAGTTTTGGCATCTGGGCAAGGTGAGTTTGCACTGGTGCTCTTGGCTGGGGCAGGAGTCTCTCCTGCAGTGCTTACTCTGAAAGGACCTCCATGAGAGGTGTACTCCAAATACAGGTGGTGAATGAGCACCCTCCATTGTGTGGCCAGTCCCTGGGAGAAGGCTGATAGTAAATCAGAGCAGAGGAAACTGCTTGAAAGAGTTCAGAAAAAAATGTGTGATAATAACCAGAAAAACAGCATGGTGCTTTACTGGAAACAGGATGGGAGTGTCCTTCTGGGTACTCCCATTGGAGCAAACCTGGGGTACCAGTGGCACCATCATGGGTGTGGTGCCTGGGTGTGAGAACCTGCACTGTAACGTGATGATGCAAGGAGCAGCAGGTGTGGGGCTGAAGCACCACTCAAGATGTCTCCCTTGACCCCAGCAGTTTTACTACGCCTTCCTATCTGCTTTACTACTGTCTCAAAGTTTGATAAGCTGCCAGCTACCTAAATATAATGACTGTGTTTTGCAGGGGGATGGGGAGAGAAGCGCAGCCTCATAGGAAATAGGGTTTTATCACACATCTGTCAACACTGAGAGGAAGCGTTCAGCACTGAAAACTCAAGGCTTTTTTTTTTTTTTCCCCTTCAGCAGTTAGATCCTATAAGCAAATGATACTTCCGAAAGGCTTGTTGAAGGAAAATATTAAATGCCCTGAAACAGGTTTTAGGTTAGTATCAAGGGAGTGCTGTAAACTGGCTGTCTAGTAGAGGTGACTCTGTACCTAAAGGCCTTACACAACTGTAAGAGCAACCTTCACTGCCTGATTCTTGAGGCTGGGACTCTCTTGCCTCTGTCCCAAGGACCCTCCTGCTGCTGTCCCACCTGCAGAGCACTGTGGGATCTCCTCAGATCCCCATATCAGCCTGGAACAGCATCCCACAGGAAAAAAATAATTAAAGAAACAACACACAACCCACACAGCCAAGCAGTTTCATGGAAGGATGAAACTTATACAAACAGAGATCTACAAAAAAACCCCCGAAATTAATAAAATATATCCTGCCCATGCATTATGAAACACATCTGCCTGCAGAGTGACATGCCAACTTTAATTTTCACTTTGTCTTGGGAGAACTGGTCGGGATGAAAATGACTGCATGCATTGGTGAGCAGCCACCTGCAAATGTTTACACACACCTTCTTTTCCCCCTCTTTTTTGGGGGGGTGTCTGACTCCAGAAAAGGGTATGTGGAAGGGGCTGCGAGTACACAGTTCATTTTTTTTAATGCCTTGGAGATTTGAATTGAACAGTCTATAATCCAGATGCAGGCACAAAGGAATAAATACAGCAGCTGAGACCAGTGGTCTGTCTAGCAGATTTGCTGGGTAGGGTTGTAGCAGTGATGCTCTCTTCTCCCTCTCTCCTTCCCATTAAAGATGCAGTATGTCTTCCTAATGCTGTGTGATTAAAAAGCAGCCATGATGCTTCACAGCCCACTTCTGTAGCCAAAGCAGTTATTCCAGGCCAGTGCTTTGTGTCTCAAGTGTTTCCAGAAGAAAACCACACACGGGCCAGAAATGGAATAACTATTCCATGCAGGAAGGTT
Organism: Pandion haliaetus; assembly: GCA_013401275.1. Classification (NCBI taxonomy): domain Eukaryota; kingdom Metazoa; phylum Chordata; class Aves; order Accipitriformes; family Pandionidae; genus Pandion; species Pandion haliaetus. The sequence goes on from VYZV01013202.1 coordinate 254,067, forward strand.
CTTCTTGGTCCCGGCCAGTATCTGCCTTGCAGACAGAAACAGGATTCTTTCTAACCTTCCCAGTTTGTGGTGGTCTTAATATACTTCCACATCTTCGGTATATGCATCTGTTACTGATGCCTCTCCTTTAACAATATGATGTGACTGTGGGTTCCGTGGATCAGCTCCTTGCTGTATAGAAACATACATCCTTCCCTCAGTTTGTATTTGCTGTTTTTTTCTTTCCACCAAGTCTGCAAAACTCAAGAGAGCAAAGTCTATCACTAGGGTTAGAAACCTGCTCTGGATATATTGCATATCAAAGTTTTAAATCAGACCAGGCAAGAGCGGTGAAAGGTATGTGGTACCCACCAGCTGCAGAATTACGGCTCTTCAGTGAATCATTTCCAGGCCCCTCCTGCCCCAGCTCTCCATCTATAATGGAGAAGAGGTTAAATATTCAGGACAGCAAACAGCAGGAGGAAAATTGGGAAGATTAGAAATGAACGCTCCCACAGTCCCCTCTGGAAGTAGGTGTTGCTGTTGCTGGGGCTGTTTCTGTTGCAGCAAATGCTAGGCAGCTCCTTACGGGAGAACCTTCTTCTCAACGTAAAGCGGGGTTTGTACTTTCAAAGTCAGTCTTCAAAACTGCATCAATGAACAAGTAACATAACTTTCCTGCTATAAATGTTTGAACAGCAGTTTGTTAATTTTTGTTACTCTCAACGTGGATTAATTGCTATTTTATTATCAACTTCAGCTTCTATTAGTTTAGGATTTACATCTTAAATGATAGTATCAGACTTTGTCTTGAATAAAACATTTTGTAACCTAGAGGAGTTCATTAAATTCTTGAAGGTGAACTGACAGATTAAAGGCAGCACAAAGATCCTGATGTGTTTTACAATTGCAAGAATACTCATTTGGAGTTTTGTAAAACAACATTGCACATTTCAGATTGTTCAGCTTCAAATAGATTGTGATAAATACTGCTGCCTTTTGAAATGCTGTTGCTCCTTGTTATCTCCCATTAATAGTTAGACTTGTGCACCTATCCTCTCCCTCCTCAAAAGCTAATGAGGTGACATTTTATATTATTAATCACACAAACAACTGAAGATGTAAGGAGGTAACCCCCTGCATGTTGTTCTTTCACCTAATTAACCTCGATTGGTGTGGGATTATCCCTGTGGTCCCAGCATAAGTGTTTGCAGTGGCACACCTACCATGGCCAACTGTGATTGTCCTGTGCTCTGAGCCACAAGGGCAGAAATGGGGGTAAGTCACATTTGTGCTGTTAACTTGATTCCAGTAAGAGATGTAGGCGATTTATGCAAAGGTAGATGGTAAACCTATGGAAAATCTGTTTGTCTGTTGCACTGGGAAGACTCAGATTAAGTCTGGAGTAAGACTGTTACTGGAAGTATACCTACTATAATGTAGGGGAGTCACAATCAGACCCAGAGAGTATGCATGCTTATCTGCCAGGAGACATGCGATTAGCTATTCTTAGTTAATCACACCAGTTGTGAATAATTATCTTGTACACACAGGCCAATGAGTGTACAGCTGAGCCTCCTTTCTGGCTCGGGTCTAAAGCCTTGGTCTCTTCTGCCTGCTCTGTGCAGGCTCTGATATTCCGCAGCCACCCTGGGCAATCTGCACTAGCAGAAGGTACTGGAGAGGTAGGGTGAGAAGTGCAGGGTTTGGCATTACCAAGTGCTCCATGCAAAAAAAGGGAAATTCTGGCATCGGAATAGACCGCTCAGAGCCATTTCTTGGCTTTATCGGGAAATCTGGCATGCTGGGCACAGGAGTTGATCTGCAGGACTTTTAGACACTTGCTTTTACTGTAGCAGTCTGTCATAGGTGGAGGATGGAGCTGCAGGAGAGTTTCTGGCTCTGCTCCTCTACAGGACATTGTCATTGTGGCCATGTCCCAGGGGTGGGGATAGAGAGGGTGAGCTGAGACAGAAGTCTGTGTTCTGAATTTAGAGGACTAAACAAATAAACACGTGTGAGAAAATAGCACAGGGCTTAATACAGATACAGGGCTCTCAGAAGTATTATTGGAGAGGTTCATTTAATCCCAAAGAGATTCAAAGGGATAATGGCACAGGAGCAGCTCTCCAGACCTCCTTACCCTTGCCTGCTGGAGGTTATGTAGGCTTTCGGGTGATTGATTCATCTGCAGAGCTGGGGGGAATTGGATGATCCAGATGACTAACAATGAGATTTAGGGTTGAATTTATTTCACTTGAGGTAGTTAAAGCTGATGCTTTTATCCCCCAGGTTTTCTGTCTGAACTTAATCCAATTTAGTGATGAGCACAAGTTTTTCCTGTTGGGGGCTGTTTAGCGACCTTACATGAAGTAGTCTTGGCAAGTAAGATAAGCAGGCGGTCTGAATAAAAAAGATGGCTGATATAACAGGGAGCGTTGGGGTCATTTGTTCCTGCAGAGGGGTATGTAGTATTGGAAAAGTTTTACTGCTGCTCTTAGTGTTATACTGGCTCAATGGCTGTACAGAAAAATATCTCTTGAGGGCATAGTCAAAGCAGCACTTCTTTGTATTTGTTTTTACTGCTTGATTTTGCCTTCAGAAAGGAAGGTCTGAGTAACACTACCTATTCTGAGGTAAAACGTGTAGTCATTGCATGAGCAGACTGTCTAACTCTGGGTTTTCTCCCAGTGCTCAGGGTTGGGTATGCTTCTCCAGTCCCAGCTCTGCATTTCTTTGAGAATCTCTGCCTTTTTTAAAAAAATGCAGAATATTTTTTTTTGCTCAAGGCTGCTCAGAAAAATCTCGAGTCTTCCCCTCACATGCTGCAGGTGCTGAAATTGGAGGCATCTATAAACCATCCCCATTTAAAAAGAGATCACTTGAGCTCTAAGCCTGCCTAGTGATTTTCTCAGGATTTTGATGTTTTGAAACCCTGGGTGGCAGCCCTGAATCCTTACCAAGGGGGCCAGGAGCAGGTAATCACCAACTCCTGATTGAGGAGGAGGCAACATAGGGGCAAGGAGTGAGAAACTGGGAGGGTGGCAGCCAGCAGGAGTGGGAGAAGGAGATGCATCCCTGACTGAGTTGTGCCTGCTTGTTTCTCCAGTGGAGCATGGCTGAGCAGAGAACCACCACTATGGTAATCCCCCATCCGGCAGCCTGGGCTTGCTGCCACTGCTGAGCCATCCCTCAGAAACTGCAGCATGAGGACTGCTGAAGTGTGTTTATATAGGTGGGGGGCTCTGGGCCCAGGGGGAGTTGTGGTGTTGCCTCTGTGTAGGCTCTGAAATTGATACTTTAATTACATTCATTAGGTGGGCATGCTTTACACTGCAATTGTATTTTCATGGCTATTTAAAATCTGTTTAAATGTTTGCAGAGCTTTTATGGCTGTTAATTAACAACTGGATGCAAATATGCAGAAGGCAAGAACGCATATCCATCCTACAAGAGGAGACAATGTCCCTGCTGACAAACAGTGATCACTGCACCTGCCCTAAGGAGCTTATTCCCATGGGCTGCTGGCAACAGGGCTGGTCTTGCTTTTGAGGAATGTGCTACTGTAGTCCACCAAGATACCCAGTGAAATCCGGATCTAAGCAAATTTCTGCCCAAGATACCTAAAATGTGCTGGGACAGGGTTCATGTAAGTGGAGGGGTTGATTAAGCAAGGGGAGCAATTTTATCTGAAAAGGCAAGGACCAAAAGCTATTTTTGGTGCAGGAACCAAGCTAATCCAAATTCAGAGCAGTTCACACTGAGATCTGTTCCCAGTTCAGAAATAGTTTTAGCTGTCCTTTACAGAGAGAGGATAAAATCAGCATTGCCTTGGGTGACATCGTTTGTGTCTCCCTGGCATGGTTTGGATATCCTGAGGTGCATCTTTCTGAGACTTCACAAGAAAAAAAATACACTTGTGGAAATAAAATGTCTGTGATATCTCGGGATGTTTCATCAAAGCAGAAAGCTGGATTTTACAGAGGGAGCAATGGATGCTCTCCAAGTCAGGTGAATCCATGAGCCCTCCTAGAAATAGAAGGGGTGAATGCCACATGTTGCCAACATCATTTGGTGCTCCTTTCACTTTTAAAGTCAACCTTTGTGGGAAAACTAACACAAAACATATTCTCATTATAGCAATTAATTTTAGGGCTTACCGCTAATTAGATCAATGACCAATGTAGTCTTCCACTCACTTATTTGTTGGACCCACTGGAATTAAATAATGTGTTTCCATAAAAATAGCTCCTTTTCTTCTTTCTTTGGTCACTTCTGGCTGTTTTGGCCTCAGATTTGGATGTTCTGTCAGGTGGTTGCAGGAAGTTGCATTTTTTTAGTAATGTAAGAGGACACTGAAATAGGCTGTGATAGTTGTAGCTCTCTGTTGATGCCATGAGGTTACAAACAGGTCAGGGAAATCAATGCAGAGGTTTTTCATGACTGAACATTTCCAGGTTGTTGTTAACTTGTAACCTGGTGGTGCAGAGCATGTTGTTTGGGCAGGGAGTGGGGCCATGTGGGGGCATGTTACATGCTCTTTGCTCCCTAAGAATATTATTCTGTAAGCATCTTTGGGCAAAGGGCATCTTGCAGTTGACTGTGAATTCCCAGATGTGCCTAAAGCTAGACAAATACTGTTGGGTTTTTTTTTCCTACTTCCAAACTGAAACACTAGAGAAAAAAAGATTCAGCTCAAAGAAAATGAGAAAATGATGCTGTGTCTTTCAGTGATTAAAACCTGAACAGCTGCCACTGGCTTCTAAAAAGCACTTTTTGTCACTCCCAAGTGTTCTGTGTCCCATTAATAAAAAATTTTGTCTTATTTCAGAGTGTTCCTCTTTTTAATTTGAAAATATCAGCCCAAAACAAAAAGGAAGAAGTTTCCACTAGAAAACATGGGCCCAAAAAGTTTTAGTTTCAAACACTTTCTCATTTTGCCAATGCAATGCAAATCCAAGTGGCAATGGTCCTTTTGAAAACCTGACTTCCATTGAATTGATGATAACTCGGCAAAACCCCCCATTGCTCACTCTTGCCTATAATATCACAGCTGAATGGGTTGCTGAATTGGTCCTCTCTGATGTGGTGCTTTGGCCAAGGATCTGAGTCCTTCTCTGTGCACTCAGCCAGGCTTGTGTGGCAAGGACAGACGGGGAATATGTGTTCCTGTGTGCTCCAGTATTGCCTGCTTGCAGCTGCTCAGGACTGTTTGCAGTGAAAAAAACAGAAGCAGATGCACAGACCCAAAGCTGTGTCAGGACACCCAGGACATACCCTACCCCCTCCCAGCTTGCAGGGTATAGAATCAGAATCATAGAATGGTTTGGGTTGGAAGGGACCTTAAAGATCATCTAGTTCTAACCTCCCTGCCATGGGCAGGGACACCTTCCACTAGACCAGCTTGCTCAAAGCCCCATCCAACCTGGCCTTGAACACTTCCAGGATGGGGCATCCACAACCTCTCTGGGTAACCTGGTCCAGTGCCTCACCCCCCTCACAGTAAAGAACTTCTCCCCTACATCTAAGCTAGATCTGCCCTCTTTCAGTTTAAAGCCATTACCCCTTGTCCTATCACTACATGCCCTTGTAAAAAGTCCCTCTGACTTTCTTGTAGGCCCCCTACCTAAAAGGTACTGGAAGGCTGCTATAAGGTCTCCCCAGAGCCTTTCCTTCTCCAGGCTGAACAACCCCAACTCTCTCAGCCTGTCTCCACAGGAGAGGTGCTCCAGCCCTCTGATCATTTTTGTGGCCTCCTCTGGACTCAGTCCAACAGGTCCATGTCCTTCTTATGTTGGTGGCCCCAGAGCTGAACGTAGTACTGCAGGTGGGGTCTCACAAGAGCAGAGTAGAGGGGGAGAATCCCTCAACCTGCTGGTTACACTTCTACTTGAGCTCTACTACTTGAGCATTTTTCTCACTGTCCCCTGCTTTCTCCAGACTCCCTCCTCTTCTCTTTTTTTCTCTTCCAGTTTTCTCAGGCTCCTTCTAGTTAGCGCACCATAGATTTGCACTCCCTTTTTGGGCTGGCAGAAGCCAATGAAACTCAAACATATTTGCTGCTACCTTCAGGGAAGTCATTGACCCTTCCTCTTGCCTCCCTTTGCCATGGCTCTGTGCAAGCTTATACAAAAATCTAGTGAGGATCTGTGCCTAAGAAATCACTCCTCTCCTGTATTACTAAGCCAAATATGGAAGACATCTGAATTTCACCTAATGCAAAGTGTTTTAGTCCATTTTCTTAAACCAATGTTATGCTTGTGGAAGATCATTTTTATTCATCTGATTTCTACAACCAGAAACAGGAAAGGACATACAAAATTATGCAAGTTGAGGATGTGCTCATCTTCCCATGAGTTGTATCTTTGCTGCTTCCTCGGCAGGTTTGTTCAGATGGTTTTGTCTCAGGTGCTTGTGGCAGCAGATGGAAAGAGAGTGTGTCCAAGTAAAAGAGTCGAGTCTTCCTATGGGGATGTATAGCTCAACTCATGTAATGCCTCACTGCTGTATCTGGCATCTGAGCTGGCTACCCAGTACCCTGGAGCACAGACAGGCTTTGGTAAAGGGCTGAAGAGCAGGTAGAGCTGGGGAGGCATGTTGCCATGCCAGGCAGTGTCACAGCCCTCCTCTGTCCTTTCTGCTGCCAGCACAGAATAGCACACTGGGACCCAAACAGTCTGCTTATAAAATAACAAAGTTTAATCTTCCTTTTTTCATCTTCTTTTGACTTTCAGTATAAATTACCTCATCTGAGGTGTCACTAGAAATTGATTTGTTATGCTAAATACTTGCCAAATAAATAATGAGCTCCCAAATTAGTCTATATGCAATAAGACAAGGAGTGAATTATTTCTAGCGATTCCTTTTATCATGCACGGATTAAATTATTTCAGTGCTCTGATTCCCTGGGCTGGGCTGTCTCCGAAAAATGTGCTGGTGACACTTAAAAACACCAAGCCCCCCTCTGTGCTCTTTTATGATATTAAATGTCACCACTTCCCTCATTTTATCACATTATTACAGCCTTTTCTTGCCTGGAAGGAATCAAATTAATGAAAACTGAAAGAATCCAAGGTGTCTGCCCGTACATCTCTCATAAAATCATCCTCCACATTACAGAACAAGTTCAGAGGTGATGCCATGAGGCAAAAGACCAAACTGATTTAAATAAGGTTGATTACAGCCTTTCCAAAAAAACCCCAACCCAACTAAACCTGAACAACATTGATGTTTATTTTAAGGTACTGATAAAGAGACCAGAAATTGTATTTAGCAGAATTTCTTTCTTTTCCTACCATGGCACTTGTAAGCACGGAGCAGAGGACATTGGTAATGGGGTATGAAACTGCTCCTGGGCCAGCAGTGCCTGAAATCCCCTCTGTATTGTCTGCCAGCTGTGCAGAGGGCCTTGGTGAAATGAGGTGGGGACATCAAAAGCACCATTACACCTGGCACTGTTGGCAGAAGAGCCAACAAGCGAACCAGCTGTGGAGACTGGGCAGCCCTGTGGTCCTTAAATGTGATGGGTGGAAGTGTAGCTGCCTCAAAGCCAGCACTTCACCTTGTCACTCCTGTACCCAACAGACTTAAACATGTTTGGCCTTGAGGACTACAGGAAGAACTATGGCTCTTGCTCTCACATGCATCTTCTAAACCAGGTGAGATGAGAACAGATTGCTAACAGTTACCAACACTCAGCATGAGACCTTCAGGGAAATGAATTCACGTCTTCAGAGCTTCCTCCTGGTGTCCCTCATTGCTGGACCACAGCTTCTGTCTCTCTGTGCCACTACTCCAGGCTGTCATTCTTCTGCAGGCAAAGAGGATTTCTCCACAGCATCCACTACTCTGTTGTTCAGTCCAACACCCGGAGATGCAGTCCCGGCAGCTAATGCTCACCTCAGGGGCTGAGAGTCACAGGTTGCTCTGGAGGATGGGTAAGAGGACACAGTTGTGATTGCTGCACTAAATTACCTGTTTTTCTTCATTGACTGTAAAAAGTCCTAGTGGGACTCTTCCTGGACTGAAGCTAGCTTCTGCAAATGTCCAACAGAGAAAAGAGGGACAAAAAACTGAGGAAGGTAGAAAACTTGGAAGAAACCCTTATTTTAAAACAAGGAGAAACATCTTCACAATGGGCCAAATATGACTGGCTGCTTTTGATGCAGAATTTTCTGCTGTAAAATGAGATATTATTAAGATTGCATTAGGCAGCTACTATCACTTTTCAATAGTGGGATGTGTCCGCTAATGCTTGAAGATGCTTATTATTATTTATTGATATATAAAGCTGCTATATGAGTTTTATTTAAAGGCATGCCAGGCACAATTACTGTAATTTGTTAATTTAACAAAAGAATTTCCTATTATACTAATGTCACCTTGCTCTCATGATTTTTTTTTCCTGTAATGTCTTGCTACAGAGGGTAATTCAGCACAGCTGTTCAGTTCAGTATTTTCTTTGTGCCACTCACTGAGATTACTTGACTTGCAGGCAACTTGGATTATGAATTACAATTCAAGCCACCTAAACCAGAATATTTCTGCACAGAGAGTACCTAAAAGATTGTTTATTAGATGTCTGAATTCTTTAACTGGCTCCTGGCACTCAGGTCCAACCCTCTAAGCTTGGAGCACAGTCAGAGGCTACTGTGATGTGTGCCTGCTCCTAAGCTGCGGCTCCTACAGAGGGTTTTGCCTTTGTGAGAAGCATTTCCCCATTGCTGCACAAACCAGAATGTCTAGGAAGTTACCAAATTTGAGCAACTTTGAATAAGCTTCTTCCAGAACCCCAGAACTTTCTACAGAGTGCTCTGCCAGCTAGAGGTCTCTGTAGCTGGGACTGGCTGAAGCATTGCAAGGAGATATCTGCAGCTTAACATTTAAATTTCTTAGCCTGCAGTCCTCATACGTAGCCAGAAATACCTTTGATATAAGATTGGGCAGGAGCTTAGATGGCAATTTGCTTCCCAGTTCATTCCTCTTGCTATAAGCCAATGATCAGGTACTTTCTAGCCCTGTATGTAGCACTGCTGTAAAGTAATTGCTTAAATCTTTCCATGGAATTGACAGTCAAACTGCTGTGGTCACACCCCTTATATTATAAGATTTCCCCTTTGAAATGAGCTCTGAATGAATTCTGCAGGGCTATTAGCTATTAGTATATGAACTGCAGGGGAAGCTTTACACTCCAAGGGTCTGCAGCGTGGATCACACCAAGTGGGATTGCAAATTTCTGCCACCACTGCTCTGTGCAGCCTGGTGCAGAATTGGTCCTGAGGGTGGCTTAAGGAGAAAGTATAAGTGTGGATGCCAGGGCTGCACTTGCAGCTCCTTTCCAGAAGACATGCAGTGGGAATGGTGTGTGTCATAACTCGTAGGTGGCTTGGAGGTCCAGCCACCTGGTGCATCACCCACCATGCATGTGGGACAGGATCTGTGGCATTGCAGAGCTGGAGAACACATCCTATGTGTTCAGGACACCAAACACAAGCTCGTAGCATCTTACATATTCACCTGGCCCATATGTGCACTTGGGTTGAGTGGTGTCACCAGCTAGCAGGTACAGTAACGCAGGCAAGAGTGGTGTGGCTGTGCAGTGTCCTCGCCCAGGCAGGGAAATGGTGTGTTCAGGCCTTGCTGCTCCCATAACCCAGCTGTTGTCCATCCAGCCCGTGTGTCCTGGAATGATGAGTCTCAATGTTTAAAAAGCATGAAAATGACTGTAGCCACTTGGCAACTTCATGGCATAATGCATTTTGCATGCTTTTTAACTGCTTTCTGCCTTTCTATTTCCTTTTTTTTAGTCACAATTTCTTTTTTTTTCTCTGCAACTGAAAGTGCTTTGTTTACACATTTATTTCTTTCATTTTTTTTTAAGGGAAGAGCTTTCTTAAAGTTGGATTTCAGTAGTCCTGGTCAGGGTCGATGTTCCCTTGCAGAAACCAGGTGACTCCCACCAATCGGCTCAATGCAGACTGGCAAACTGGTCTTTCTATAGACACCTGGACCTGTTTGTACAGGTCTGCCTGGGAAGTATTCCCCCAGCAATGCCTAGCTCTGCTGCCATTTCTATGGCAGTGTGGAGGGGAGAGACCCTGTAGAAAGCTGAATGTATTTTAGAGCCTAAGGGTGGCAGTTGCTGTCACACATTATTCAACTTCCCATTTCTAAATGGGTGGTCATCTTAGGGTACGGCTGGATTAGAGGATGGATGGCTGTGATGGAGGATAGTGGCAAATGAAGGGTGAATGGGAGTGATGAAGGGTGAATGGGAGTGGGGATGGAGGCGGGCAGGAGGCAGTCTTTGCCGCTGTGCAGTGATGCTCCCAGAGCCCCGGGGTGACCCTGGGCTTCAGGCACATGCCTGGGGCTGCACCAAGGCAGGAGATTCTCCCGCTTCCTACAGAGCTGCTGGTTGCCCTGTGTTGGAAGGTTACGGCACTGCCCTCTCGCTGTGGTAAGGCTAATTCCAGTAATGTTGGTGAATCGCTTGGTTACCGTAGTGATGATGAGAGCCCTGGGAAAAGCTATCCATGAGCAAACACATCTCTCCTTAGCCAGTGGGATTTTGTGAAAAACAAGTGGCCAGAGCAATGGAATGGGACTAGACTCGTGTGCCAGCCTTCATCAGGTGATGCACTGGGTTGGCTTGGAAAGCTCTAGGCAAGTGTTGGTGATCAGAGATGGAGCAGACAAGGGTGGCTGCTGCCCTGCTGCAACACAAGCCTTGGAGACCTGCTGGGATGCGAGGTCCTTGCTTGCTCTCAGATCTGACCCTTCAGCATAAGCAGCAATGACTCCCTCTCTAGCACTTTGTGATTTGCTTTGAATATCCCAGACTGCTTCTGAAGTTAACACCTAATAGTGTGAAGTAGAATAATGAAATTAATTTCATTTTACTTCTGTTTCGAAATGAGACAGGATTGAGACAGAGAAATGGGGAAGAGAGGAATAATTGCAACAAGGAGGAAAACAGAGACTTACCGCTGTGTTCAGACTACACAGGGCCATTTCAAATATAATAAGCAATAAAGAAATTTCGCAAACCAAATGTACTAAATCCCCC
>VYZV01013202.1:265121-285946 GCA_013401275.1 Pandion haliaetus
TCCAGCCCTAATAGACAGGTGACCTTCCAAACCAGCTTGCTGGGCTTTTGGGAAGGTTTACTTGTGCTCTCAAGAAGGTCCACGCTACTGGAGAGGGTGCAGAAATGATGTGTAGGAGTTACATGGCGTTAATTTCTTGCAAAATTGTTTTAAAACCATCACTGTGAGCTGTTTCTGTGAAAGTACTAATAGCACATTGGACACTGCACATCATTATCTTAAGACATGATCAAACTCCTCCCTGCTGTAGGCACAGAGAAATATATGAAGTCAAGATGCTTTTGAACTATGACTGCTGTCTTCTTCCTGTCACCCTCTGAAGTTGCTAGGAATGGTGCAGGTGGAAATGATTGACTTTGCTGCTTATAATAGGGAATAAAAATGTGGAGAAATGGCTTCCTGCACCCATGGGTAGGGAATGAGGCAGCAAGCATTTCTGGCATGAACTGCTTCTTCTAACCATGATTGCTTTTCTCCTTAAACAGAAATTTTGAGGGGTCAATTGTGCCAGTAGCAGTTGGAAAAAGGAGAATTGTTGGAGGGAACTCCAGGCAGAGGAAATGTGGGAGAAGGACACAGGTGTTTCAGGGGGAATAAAGCAGCCTGTACTCGCCACCCTTATCTTTGCAGTAGCACTTGTGCTTTTACTTTCCCAGATTTTCAATAAAGACCCAGCATCCACTGAAAGGCCTTTGAAACAAGCCTGTGCTCCCTGTATATCAAGTTCATTCGAATTAGTGGTTACAAATGATTTGCCTAAAATAAGAAAAAACCTGCATTGTCACTGAAGTTCAAACTCTGAACTTTCCCTGTGGTTTGTTTGGTTTTTTTTTTTTCCCTCCACTTTCTCCTCCAAAATTATTGATCATTTTTTGGCTATTTTTGAGGTTCTGGCTTTAAGCTGGTGTGGCACGTTGAAATATCCCAAAGAAGCAAACAAGGAAGAAAACAAATAGCAAGTTTGGAAATAGAACTAGGCGGGCATATGAGAACTGCAAGTAGGAACATTTTGAATAGTGATGCATCTATATTTGTGCCCCATGCACATTTATATTCCTGCTGAGTTTTTATGAAAATGATAAGTTTCCTGCAAATTATGGATAATCGTGAAAATGTACCTGCTGTCACAAAGGAAGTGTTCTGCTTGGAAAGGGAACACATTCTCCTTTGAGAGTTTTCTCACTGTAGGCTGAAAACATGTAAGAAAGTTGTACCAATTTATAATGACCATGGATATTAGACAAAGGGCAAGACTTTGAGTACCACAAAACACAGTTACTAAGCGTTCAGCCCAGGACAGAAATTTCTGCATGTAACCTTATAATATGCCACTTAAACTGGGTTTCTGACTAATTAAGCGCTGTCAGAATAGTGTAATGGGCTAGAGTGTAGCAGGGAGATAAAAGTAGGTGTGTTCAGGATTGTTTTTTTTTTTTGTAGTATAGGTTTAAAATATCAAGATCTTGAAGCTAAATTATAATGGTCAATATCCAGAGCTGAAAGCTGTTCCATGTGCAGCTAATATGCAGACCTCTTTGGAAAACTCAGCCCAAAGTCTAATAGCAAATGATTGAGTCTTTTCTAAAGGATTAATGGACTATTAATGTGCAGGCCACAGCGCAGCCATCATAAGAAGGACTTTCCAATAGGAAAAGACCAATTTCAAAATCACCAGCCTGTCACTACATTTTTCCCAGGCTTCTCAGATATTTCCCACGTTTCTTATCACTGTCCTCATTTCTTTGGGATGAGTTGCGGTGAGCTGCTCCTGTTCTCTTGCACAGAGAGGATGCTGAGCATCCATTGGAAAAATCCCTCAGAGGCTGTGGTAAAAAATACGTAGCCTTGTTGTTGGATGATGTCATGATTGTCGTGCTGAAAAATGTTCTTTATAGCCTACCATCAGGCCTAGAAACCTTTATTTATTTATTTATTTATTTATAAAAGGAAAGCTGTGATTCTCATGTACCTTTGTGGTGGGAGAAATAGTGAAAGCTGAGTTGCATTAAGCAGCTTTTCTGTCACTGAGTGCAGAGAACCAGGATTTCACCTCAGATATCACCTATAGGCAGAGCTGCAGCACTGTCTATAGGTGATGACATCTGAGGTGTTTGAGAGGGGGAGTTTTTCAGCATATGTTTCAATCACTGATGGCTGAGCAAGTGCATTCAGCAGCAGGAGCAAGGGAGTTGTTTTGCCAGGAAATGTTGCAAGAGACCAGGACATGTCTCACCTGAAGAGCCCCTCTTTCTTGATTAGAAATGTTTTCCTGACAAAGAATGCAAATTTGGCAATACTGAAATATTCTGTGATATAATTTCTGGCTTTATAAGACGTGCATTAGCAGGAAAATGAAGGGGAGCAGGGGAAATCTCCCAAGATGAAAATGTCATTCCTGTGTTTTCAGATTCAAAGATCTGAGATTTTTCCCTTTGAAAATAATTTTCATTTTAAAAGTTTCTCCCATTTCATCAGCATCAGGACCCCACATCCTCAAAGATCAAAATGAAATGTTTTACTTTAGATTAAATGAAACATGTCATTCTAATAAAGCTAGCTGGTTCTTTTTTAAAAAAAATCTCCCTAGACCAGTCCGGATTTTGGTTCCTCTGACCTGCCAGTGATGTGAAAGGCAGCTCAAGCAGAGCATTCTGCTCCTGTGCCCATCGCAGCCCTCTGCCTGCACAGGCAGCTTGGCATGTCCCCTGCACAGAGCTCAGACCACGGCAGGGTGATGTTATGGCCTGGTTTCCCCCTGAGAAAGCTGGGTTTGACAATTTGGGTCACTGAGATCTGCCTTCAGGACAGGGTAGATGTCTGATGTTTGTTGTGCATCCGTGAATAGCTCTACCCATCCTGTCCTTATAAATAGCTGATCACAATCTGCCTGGAAAAAACATCTTCCCTGGTGGCACCCAGTGGTTTTAGGAAGGTTCTTGGAAGATCTCGCCCACCTTTGACTGGCTGCCAAGGCAGGAGGAGCATACCGAGGTGACCAGAGCAAATGTGTATCGAAGGCTGTCCACACTCCAAGTGCTCCCTCAAGCACCACCTTTATTCCTGGTTTTCCTTCTGGGTGCACTTGGGTACCCTCAATCCAACCTCCAATGTGTTGGTGTGAGAAACCACCTAAGCAGTCAGTAAATTAAGCTTTTCTAAAATGCAGTGTAGACAGTGAGAAGGAGAAAATTACTGGCCCAAAACTCTACTGCTTGTTATTCAGGGAGAGAAAACCTTTTCTTCATCCATTTTTACTTCACACGCCAAGCCAAGCTCTCCTGCCCTCCCTTCTTCTGTGTATCTGCCTTTGCTTTCCATTCACCAATATTTATTTCTTTCCTTCCAACTTCTAGTAGGAGGGATGCACTGTGAAACATGACTTTGGCTCAGTGGTCTATTGTCAAGCCTGCCTGGTGAGACATATTACAGATAGGAGCGAATAAAACTAGGAGTGGGACTAAGGTGGATCTGTCTGGATTTATTTCTCTATTCTGTGTCTTGCTTTCTATTTTTTCTGTACCACAACCGCCTGAATCCAGCCAGTTTTTAATGGGTAGACATCAGTGAGCCAGGGTTCCTTCATGAATCAGAGGGAGCTGAAATTCTGCAACACTGAAGACGATTTTCAAAAGCCATCTTGTGGACCATTTTTTTTTTTCTAATTAAAAGTAGTGTCTGGCCACATTTCTGCATGTAGCACATCTAAGACACGTTGCCAAGTCCAAGATGTGAGGCCAGGCCAGTGCAGCCCACTGTTCTCAGCTGTGTTGTGCACCACTGCAAGCTGGAAGAAAATACAAAGGAAAATAACACCATTTTTTTGATGCCTTCTTCCCTTCTAGGGAGATTCTGATGTGCCCCTGTATTGAACAGCTCTAAAGGGTCCATGTTCTGGAAAATTACAGCTCTTAACTCTATTTTGTCTTCCTACACAGTGGTTTGGGACAGGAACTACAAATATTTTATGCTGCTAAAATGAGAGGAAGGATCAGAAGGTTATCAGCTACACTCAGAAACTGCCCAGGCTGTTCCTTTATGCCTTGGAGAAGGATACTTGGAGTGCATAATTTTCTAATTTTACACCCCACATGAACAAAAGATGACCCTTCTGAAAAGAAATGGGACCTAAAATTTTGAGCACCATTATCTGAATTTGCCTCAGCATCTTTGTCTCTCAACATTGGCCGTGACTGGGGAACATGGGCAGATGGAAAGTGGAGGTCAGCACTGGAGGAGGGCTTACTGACGCTCTCATTAAATAGCACACACAAATTGCAGTGATTTGAAAAGACCAGCAAAACTGGCTATTAGAGTCACTGGTATGAAGCTGCAAAGCAGCCGCATATGGACAAAAACTTTTGCGTCACCAGTGACTGGAGTTCACACAACTCTATTCTTCAGCGCAGATGCAATGAAAGGTTTCAGCTATTTTCATGTGGCAGCAAATTGGGGGCATTTACTGCATGAAGCACAATAACTGGCTCCCATTACCCAGTTTATGGGGTGAACTTCTGCACGCTCATTCAAATTCATCTGCTTGGCAAACTGGGAGCATTCACTGGTTCATGAATCTCCAGATCTGTGAATGTGACCAGCTGGGGATATCTGTGGGCGCGGGTTCTTTTCTTTTTTAGCTGCAGATATTGTTTAGTAAAGCATGGACAGAGCCACGATACAAGTCACCTGTGTGAAGTCATAAATTGTTTGTTAGAACGCCTCTGGAAACAGAGCATGCCAAACTGCTTTAAAGCACATTTGTGATACCAATGCTGAAGATAATGCCATTTAAATACAATTTCTCACTAATGTAAGAAAGGCATAAGGGAATACTTAAATAATTAACACCTCCTGGATGACTCCAGTTCTGTGTGTGGAAGGACAAGAAGGAAGTAAATAGTGGGATGGAAGGGGCTGGCTTTTCCTAGTAATTGTAAAACTTGATTTCCTCTTTAAGGAAAGATCAAAATTATATTAAACTGAATGCAAATTGATTTCAATGGGGTTTCAGTTGATTTCCGGAAACTAGTGCTGGTGAAAATTGCCAGGGAAAGTTCATTGAGACTGATGTCTTTGCAACCACCATGGCTGGAGATAGGAATTCCTCTTCTGAAATAACTTAAGATATCTGTATTATAAAGTAGAAAGAACACTCCCTCTTAAGGAGGGAGAAACCTTTTGTTAGGTGGTTTTACAAATATTAAAAAGGATATTTAATTTCTTACTTTTTAAAACTTTCTCTTGAGGCTCCCCAACTTTCCTGGAGCCTGGGCCCTTGTGAAGGGAGTAGTGGAGGTGATTTGGGAGGTGAAGCCAAGGTTTCTGGCATCCTGCTTAGCCTAGAAGCTCTGGTAGATCCAGCTCCAGGACAGTCTCCTGGAGAGACTGCCAGACACTGGGCAGACTGGGAGTCTTCACCCAGAAATTGGTGTTTAGAGCCAGGTCTCCCAGGGCTCACAGACTTCCAGTGATCACCATGGTCTGCAAGGAGATATAAACCTGTAAGCACTGGAAAATACAGCTGCTGAGCTGGTTTGTTACAGAGGAGTCTGCATTCCCCTCCAGCTTACTGCAAGAGAAAATATGGCAGTTTTCCATTAGAATTTTGTCAACATCTGCATGTTCCTGCACTGTTTTTCAGTGTTGAAGAATTGACCGTTTTCACTGAGGACATGGTCTGTTGGAAAATTCTCAGCTAGCTCTAAAGTTTACAAATTCTGTTCACCACAAGCAGCAGCATGGAGCTTCTTCAACGAACTCCTTCCCTGGCCTATGGCTTCATCATGGCTGCTGGAGGTTGTTGTGGACTGCATTGTGTGGACATTTGTCTGATAGGTCCTGGACTGGCAGCTTCTGTCATGTTGCACATAGACCACTAAACATCAGAAAACAGTGAATTTTGAACCTTGCTGACTCCATGGATTTAGCAGTGGTGAAGTATGAACTGTTGAGTAAAGACGAGGTATGTAAATACCTTTTCCTTAACAAGGTCCATCATTCCAAACAGTCACAGAATGGTTATTAACGCAGTATTTTATTACCTCAACAGCAAAAGCAATGACACACATTTAATACTCTTTCTCATTAATCTCACACCTTCTAACAAGCAAATCCTGACAGCTTATTGTCAAAGCCACAACCCCTTTGGCTCAGTAGAAACAAGACAAGAGAGATCAGAGATGTCTTCCCAGCAGAACAGCGCACCCTTTAAGAAAAACCTTTCTTAAATTCCTGAATCATTTACATCATATATGCATTTGTAAATTATTAATTTGCTATGTACCTTATATCATATTTAATAATTCTTCTTCCTTTGGTTAACAGTGTACCCACAGTCCTCCCTGTCCTGCAGTATTACCAGACACATGGCATTGCCAAGAATTAGCATTGCAAATACCTTGGAAAACCCGGTCTCACTTCACTGGAGTCTTCTTATAAGGCAATTTGCTGTACAAATCCATATTATATCACACATTCAACATGTTAATACTCTCTAAGGCTAACTGTTCTTCTCCCTCTATTAGTGGGAACAATACACCCAGTTTTATGTTAAAGATGAAGCAGAACATACTTATTTAATTCTTATGCCTAGCGTCCCATACTTTTTTTATTTTTGATGGAAATTAAGAGATATACAGTCCTTGAGTCAGGTCATGAACATCTACTTAAGGTACCACCTGTCCTGCAGCAGAGACATGGTCAACTGAGCTGTAGCGCATGTGCCTGACAGCTACAGTCCTTCCCCAGACTGGCTCTGGCTGAATTTTCATGGACTTACAGAAACCTCCTCAGTCCCCACTAGGAAAATCTGCACAGCACTGAGTCAGCTAGGCAGAGTGTGATCACAGCAGGGACTAAAGTATCAGCTTTTCTTTTCTCATTGCAATGACTTTTCACTTCTGTAACAAAGGCTTCTTCTCCTCTTGGGCAAATGGCTTCCTCCTTCTCCTGGGATGTCCTGCATGGAAGACTGGGAGGACTGGTCCTTGGCCATTCATCATCTATGACTGGAATTGACTTTCCAGCTCAGTACTGGGATAAGAAAGGAATATCAACACCTTGAAAGGTGTTTAATGTGGTCCAACTCTATCCATCTGCGCTGTGAAGAAGCAGAGCTCATTTGAATGCATCTGTATACCCAGTCCACCAAGTCAGAGTTTTCATGTGAGATCTCCTGATCTGGCTGACAGCCTGGCAGTGGGGCAGCACTAATTCAAACTGGGGCAGTTATGGTGTCTGTGTATGTTCAGCAGTTATTGGGATAACACAGTTAACAGGGCAAGGCGAGCCAGAAAGAGAGCTCCCTGTGGCCTTTCAAACCTCAGACCTGCTGCATACGTCTGCCCTTTTGCTAAATAAATGCACTTCAACACACAAAGAATGAGAGAATTTCCTGGCATTGATGAGGGTTTCTGTTTGTGATGCTGCTCTGGGCATTAGCAATAGAGACCCCTGATGTGATAGAAAACCTATCAGCATCCTTTCTGAGGATGTCCCCAGCTTGCAGGTAAACCAAAGAGTGGAGGAAGAGGAGGGGAAAAAAAAAAAAGAAGAGATGGAAAAAAGATCCGTGCTACCACTAATAGGAGATACTGCCCCTGGAAAATTGTCCTGGCATGGCATGTAGGCCCCGAGGCAGTACTTGCTGAGGAGAAGGGTCCTAAAGCCTGTTAGCATGACCACAATGTCATTTTGGCACCCAGGTATGATGCTGTTTCCTGGTACCTGTCCACAGGCAGCTGCAATGAGCTAGTATCATTTGGTTTTTTTTCTGTGTATGCTCAAGCAAATCCTACCTTTCAAACAAATGACATGGAGTAGTTGCTTGGACCCTGCTGATGCCAGCTCCTTCCACACATCCTTGCTCAGGGCTTGAGCCCCACCAACTACCTGGCTGTCCCCAGTGGCTGCTGCTGTCCTCGCAGCCTGGTGAAGTGCATGTCACTGCTGGATTTCTGCACAGACTTAGGGGTTTTATATTTGCAGGCATGGAGAGGAGCCTTGAGGATACAGGGGAAGAAGAGGCCGCTGAGGGAGGGGATGCTCGTGCAGCCTGTTTAGCCATAAATGCTTGTGGAGAAGAGAGAAGGCTGCTGTTCATGGGGGAGAAAAAGCCCTATGGAGGAGAGGTGATTTAAGGTACAGAATAAGAACAAACTGGTTAAGTATAAATTTTAGTTGCAAATAAGGAGTTTCCTTGACATATAAGGGAATCTCTTTAACAGCCTCCCTTGGGGAGCAAGGGAAAAGCCACTGCTTTTAAGACAGAGTTTAACAAGCTGGTGTGATGGGAATCAGAGGGAAAAGGACAGCAGAGGAGACTCCTTCAACCCCTCTCTTACTGCATTCCTACCTCTGCCCCTTCCCTTGATAATCCAGTAATGGACCTTCTTAATTTAATTTTCATGTTATTAATTAGCATGACAATAATGAAAGCAGGTGCACTGCTCTGGCCGTGTTGCTGGTCCCACCCCCCTCGGCTGTACTCCCTGGGGAGGTAATAGATTTCCATGTCTGAATTCTGTGTCTGAACAACATTTCTAGTAAGTAAAGGAAAATAATATTCAGGTTAATCCCAGGATCTTAGATGCTCTTTAGACTGTGAAGTGGTTGTGCTGCAGGAGAGCGAGTTTGAAGGATTGTGCACGGGGAGGGAAGATTCAAGGGGAGATAGGAAAATTGATGTAACTGCAAATGGACATGTGCAGCGTGCATCACGTGTCAGAGAAAATACATTTCATAAAACTCATACACAGTTTTTGAGTATTTTCTTGGCTACTGTGGCTGGCACCTTATTGAAACAGTTGTTGATACTTCGTACTTCAGAGGCTGATGAGAAGTACTGGTCCAGGAGGGACCAGTCCAGCTGAGGGACCAGCTGCAGATGTGGAGGGGCTAGTGTTATACTAAACTCTCCGTTAGAGGGATTATGAAATCAAATTAACTGCTTCTTGCCAAGTGCGTTGGGACTGGCAGAAGGCACAACACTGACACGAGTGCATGTTGCAGAGATACATCAGCTTCCCAGTGAGTGAAGCTGTCAGTGAGTCACTCGGCAAGAAAAAACCTGCTCTGCAGAGGTCTTGGATGACCTAGACAAGTTGAATATACCAGTTGGCATGCCCCAGGCTTCAAGGCAACTGTAAAACACAACAAAACAACCAGCTACTTTTATGTTGCCTTAGGCCAGTTTTGGGCTGAATGACTGATCCAAGGCCCCTTTCTGTTCCTTTAAATAGAGCCCCATTGGGAATAGCATCTCATTGGATTGTCCTCACCAACCACTGGCATTTGCTGTTAATTCTCTGGAAGAAATGCTCCCTCCTGCTTCACCCAGGCTAGGATCCCTGCATAGAAAAATGGCTTTCTCCTGCACGTTTGTTATATGCAGCTGCGTGAAACTCTCAGCCTGTTCAATTAAAGAGCCCGTTTTCCCATTAACTGTCTCCTTAGACAAATGTGAAGTGTATTTAATGTTCACTCAGGATGAAGCCAACATGTTTCCCCTGCTGTTTTACACTTTCTTCTTAGTAGGGATTTGTCGTCTCTGACTGTTCAAATACCTTGAAGTTCCCCAGCATTTACCATCAGGAAAAGGTAACAAGTGTGGTGACAAAGAGTGAGTGCCAGATGAGCCTGGGAAAATGGATTGCTTTAATAGATGTTACTGAGGCCCTTTTGCACCCTGCCTGACGCTGAGCAACCACCCCATCCATCACACTTACTCTGGCTGAGTAGCAGCACACCATCCAAGCTTTAACAGACCTTTTCTCCCCTCTTCCTATTAGGCAAAGTGCTGGACTGGATCCCTCACCTTTCCTGACAGTCTGAGGAGAGGCAGTTTAGAAAGGAGAAAATAAGCAACAGATCTTCTGCATCAGCTCGATGTTTTTTGTTAACATGCCCTGAGAATCAGCTTCTTCCTGCCACTGGTACCTTGCCACACTTTAATATAATAACTGATAAAGTATCGTCTGAGCCTTTATTTTCCTTTTTTTCCCTTGTTTCTTCAGCACTGTTTTTCTATGAATCAAGTAGCTGAGAAAACTGATGTAGATTCTTGCCTGTATGAAAATACTTTGCCCGAAATATGAGTCTTGCATTGGGCTGATGTATTAATCCTTCTCTCCTGGACAGCAATAATCATTCTCTGTCATTTTTCAAGCTGCAATTCAGCACCTCTGCATTTGCCGCTTGCCGCCTTTCAGCAAGTTTGGTATCAGCCCCAACACAGGGCAACGGAAGAGAGGGAGGGAGGAGGATGGAGCTCCTCTGGGCCTGATCCTGGTCTTACCTACATTGTTAAGATGTACAATGAGTAATTTGACATCAGTACGCTCAAGCAAAAGCAGCTTCAGACTCCACAGCGGCTCTGGCCCCCCATTTCTCATCTTGCTTCTAAACCAGCCTTTTTAAAGAGCAGAGATGACAGTGTGTTTGTGTGGGACCAGTCTGCCCCAGTAGGACTGACCTGATGGGACTGACCCAGCTTGATGCGACCAGCCTGGCTCCTCCTCCTGAGCTCTGGGTGCAAAGGAGCAGCTGTTCCTCTTGGCCAAGATGGAGGCTCTGGTGTGTGTTGCATTCACAGTAAATAAAGAGCAAGTGAAGTGCAAGCAGCTGGTGTGATGTGAACTGAAGTGCTCCCATCTTTGCCCCATTCTGGCCTGAAGGCAGCTGTCCTGCCCCTGAAGCCTTGCAAGCACAAGGACCCCGCTGCTGCACTGCTGTTTCCCCTGCAGAGCCCCTTGGCTAGGGGCTGAAGTGGTTTTGAGATGACGTGAGAGGAATCCTGGGAGCACTCAGTTGCTTTGTGCTCTGAGATCAGGCCCCAGCTCTTCAGTAAAATAAGTCCTGATTTATCCCTGTGGATAAATATCTTCAGCTCAGAAGGACTCCGTCACTGTCAAGACTGAGGCATTTCCCCAACAAGTGGCAATAAAAACCTTTATAGCACTTGCTCAGCATGACAAATCCTCTTCATCCTCTTTCAGTGGTGGTTTTATTGCCTCTTCCCCGTGAGGGCTGTACTAGTCAGCCCAATCATACTGCTGGGGTTGTTGTGGATGAAGCGTTGATGTCTCCATCATGGACTATGGCCACAAGGCATGTCTCTGGTGTGTTATGCAGTTCCAGCATAAGCGCTACTCTTTCCCATTCCCTGTTGGTCCATAGATCTAGATATTGTGAAGATTTGGCTCTAAGCAGTTCTGTTTTGAACTGAAATGGAAATTAATCTGATAACAATCAAGAGGGTGCTTTAAGGATGGAGCATTTTTTTTTTTTCTAAGGTTTCAGCTTGAAATACTAAGTTCCTACTTGTCCTCCATGGATGTTACTAGCTGGAATTGCACCCTATTGATCTTAGCAGGAAAGGGAATTAGAGCTATGGTTCATGCCAGGATGAGTGGATATTAACTCTTTTTGTACCCCCAGCATGCAAAACAGCTGTCAATACTTATCCCCCCAAGATTAAATTTCTGGCTAGTCCTACCAGTCTCATAAACTTGCAGAAACACCAGGAAGACCTCTAACCATGTCAGCAGCTGAAAACCTCAGTGGGTTACCCTGGAGTTCTGCCTCCTATGGTACCATATTTCCCGTGGTAGCTGACCTTGAAAGCCTGCATAGCTGGTGGGTCTGGTAACCCAGAGAGGGGTGGAAGATGTGGAAGAGTTTTTGAAGATTGACTATTAACAGGTTCATCTGTCTTTGTGTTAGGCACATGGTGCATGGGGAGAGCATCTGCACTCAGAGCTATGTTGCAATGGCTTGGAGTCATTACTGATGGGATAAGCAAGAGGAAGATAACTAAAAAGAAGCATCTGAGGGACAGCAAAGCTGAGTGATATCCAGGTGAAGAGTTTTTGGATACCTGGAGTTGCCACTACACTGAACACAAGGGATAAATGTTACCTAAGAGACGTGCCACTGGAGGGGGCAATGTCTGGCAGACTTGGATGCCAGACAGTCTGAACTTCTTGGTATATTCCCATGGCACCCATGGCCCCATGTTTGCAGGCTTGTCAGCATCATTGCTGTTGAATTCCTTAGGTAAGGTTGAGAACTTAATGAGGAGGGGATGTGTGGTTTTTTTGGTAGAGCTGCCTTCTTCAGATCCCCAGGTCAGGACTCTGGGGACAGCAGCTTTTGAAAAGTCCCTGCTCTTCATCCCTGTGCTCCCAGCAAGGGCTTTGCATTGGAGCTGATGAGGAGGGACAGCTTTCTCCAAAGAGATGCAATGGGTGGCAGTGGTGCCTGCCCTTTCAGCACACATGAACTGGAGCATCCTCTGCCCTCACACCAGCAGCGGGGTAGAGGGAGGGAGGGAGGAATCACACAGCCAAGCACCAGCCTGTCACCGTCCTGTTTTCACTTCTGGCCCTCTAATCACTTCTGTTTCACAACACCTAAGCAAGTTTTACTAGCCCCATCCTTTATTTTTGTTTGTTCGTTTCACTATCTTTCCCCTGCAGATAATGTGAAAAATGGATTTCTCTTGTCCTGGGGGCTCACTTGGACCGGAAACCTTCAGCAATAGCAGAGGCTCAGTGATTGCCAACCCCTCCCTCCTGCCTCTGACAGGACCCCAGCAACAGGCAGGACTGGCAGGGTGAGGGACTATTTCACCTGCTGCAGCCTTGCTGCTTTTTTACAGTAGTCCCAGCTCTCCCTCTCCATAAACAAGCTCCAGGCCTTCCCTGAGCTCACCTTTGTTTCCTACTGGCTTTTGCATTCCTTTGCCTGCTGGCTTAGTGTATGAAGTAGTTGTCTGAGACATCCCAGTACTCAAACTTTACTAAGATCACTAAGAGCATCTCTTGAGGTTTTGAAAGACTTCTGCATTGTAAATAAAGTTAAATCCTTCTACCTGCAAAGACCTATTTAGATTATGAAATAACTCACTGTGGTTAGATATCAGGTTACATTGCACAAACCTGCAGCATCTTCCAGCAGACGACTCCATGCTTTTTACCTTCAAGGCACAGGCTTTCCCTGACCAGCTTTCCCAATGCTTTAAGAGATAGTTGGGAACCTCAGCGTGAAGTCACTGACTATCGTGGGGGATCCTCCAGCTCCTGGGACCAAGGCATTCCCACTTGAACCAACATTTATTGGCATGACCAAATTTACCAGCAGCATGTTGCAAAATTTACCATTAGTAATGCTAGTAGACACAGAACCATCATTATCGGGTTAGTCCAATAGTAGAGATGGCCTTATTAAGATTACTTATGCTTAGATTGCCATCTTAGAAATTATTATGGAAAATTGCAGATGTTCCTGAGTAGGAGTCAAGAGGCACAACTAACATAACTTTTACTACTGGCCTCAACGCAGCATTTCTCCATCAAAGCATCAGCCTGTTGCCTTGTTGGTTCATTTGCTTTTAATGGGGTCTAGAGTCACAGGACCACCAGAGAAAGCTCAGAGAATCTCCACCTTCCACTGAGGTTTTACGTTCACCTAATTGGCTAATCAAATCTTGTTTCCATGCCGTGCAGAGCAGGCAGCTCTTTCTCCTTACAGCCAAGGTCTACTTCTTTCCACACCTTGTAGCTCTGCTATCAAGAAATATTTTCCTAGGAAAGGCTAGGGGTAAAATCAGAAATTCACCCCCCTGAAGCACACACTGATATCCTGCTGCTGCTCTGCAACGTGCCAAGGAAAAGAAGAGAAAACTGGAGTCCAGGCATTGAGAAATCACTGTCAGATGCCTGTCACTCCACAGTTATCTGCTGCAAGCCAGACTAACTACTCACTGTCAAGTCAGGCAAGGTGTTCCTTGAAGGCTTGATTTAATAAAAATGCAATTTTTCTCATGGGTCAGCAAAATATGTTGAGGATGACCGACAATTTTGTGTCCAGAGGGAGCTTTGAAACTTGTCCAGGACATCCAGTTTCACATTTAACGCAGAATATAAACAAGAGGCAGATGCCACCAGCCACAGACACTGCTCGTCCTTTAATGTACGGGGTGTGACAAAAGCATGGCCCAGGTCCACGCTGAGCGGGGTTGTTTGTACCGCTGCATGCCAGCTGTGCACAAACACCTGTGCCCATGCACCAGCGTGTCTGTTCACAACAGCAGTTGGTGTGCAAAGACAATTTTTTGGGTAGCATTTGACCCAATGCAATGTGTAAACCAAGTCTGATGCACTAGCTCAGATAATTTCCTGGTAGGTTAAGTGCCATGTAAGTAATGTTCATTCAGAGTCAGGAAATAGTTGTGGTTCTGAAGACAACAGGTACCAGCCCTGTCCGTACAGTGGTTGATTTTAGTTGCTGGAGTGAAAAGGGGAACATGAAATCTCTAATGATTTTTGCAAGATCTAGAGTTCCTTACCAGTAACTGCCAGAGCTGTCTGGGACATGTTATCCCATGGGACTTTCTGCATTTTCAAAAACACCAAATGGCCCTCTCTGAATCACAGATAATACACCAAATCATCAGCTTTCGTGCAAACTGAAGCTTGAGAAAGATCTCTTCACTCAGGTTACCTAAACTTTTTTAAATAATTGATTAAATAAGATGGTTAAATAAATGGTTAATGGTTAATAAATGGTTAAATAGATGGTTTTAAATAGTTTTTTGTAATTGTGGCCTTATAAAATTCATCATGTTCAAAAAGTAAAAGCAGATATTTTTGCTTAGAAAATATTGAAATACAATATTTTTATGATTTCACACTATATTGTGGTAAATATGCTTGAAAAAGCTAATTGAAAATGTCCTCCTCCCTTGAACGGTTTTGATTTCAGTAACTGGTATTTACTCAGTGGAAAAGATTTAACGGAAAACCCTCAGATGGATCCATTCAGATCTCTACTAGAAAGTGGTAAACAATTTTTTTTTTTTTACAATAAATTCTCCAATATTTGAATTTTTAATATAGCCCATATACAGATTAAGAAGTGTAGGTGTGCGTATATATGTACAGATCTCAGGTAATAGAATATTGTATCAGAAGGCTGCGCATCTAGTCAGGAATATTTTACACCCAAAATTGAACAAGCAAACAAAAAAGAATGTTTTGCTGGCATAGTATTCTGCCAGACATGGACATGCAGGGAGGAGTAGCCTGAAATTGCCAAGTATTTTGTCTTAAGAGCTTTAATGTGGGATATAGAAATTTCATATTCAGGTTTATGGGCTGAATAAAGCAGAAGAATTTAGATCTTTTAAGTGTCAGGTATTTAATGATATTTGGTCACCCGTTGAACACTGCCTATTGCAGGATGACACTTTGTTTTGATTTTGTCCAGGCTTAAAAGGAATTAGATAAACCCAGGAAGTTTCCTTTTAGAAAACAGAAACTTTTCTTTTTGGAAAATAAATTGGCTTAAAACAGTCACCAGAATAATTTGCAGACTATGTAAGCAGGGTTGTAAGGACACTCCAGCATGTGCAGCAGCAGAAGTAAAGTTAAGGAAAAAAGACTTTCCTTTGAAACTTTATAGGTCTTATTGTAAAAAGCCAGTGACAAATTTATTTTAAAAATTATTAAAAAAAAATCCTGTCAGGAAGCTCTTAAGTCAGCTGGAATATTTTCCCCCAGATAGCACAGAGTTATCCATTTTGCTGTGGTTCTGCCTAACTGTGATCCTGTAAAAAATATCCCCAGTTGTTCAATAAATAATAATGTTACAGAATTTAAAATAAGAAACTAGATTATTAAAGTTACAAATCTTTGTGGTCTTTATATCTTTAATAAAACATTTATCTATTAATAATGGATACTGTTTCTACCCAACTCATGCTTTAAATGGAAAAAAAAATAAAATAAATGACCATTGGAAAATTGCCAATATTTCTTTATCCTCCCCAGCCAAGGCTGGTAAAAATGCAGTTACACTGATAAACTGTTCATCATTTACAAATGTTTAAAAATTTTAACAGCTCTACGTAAATTGAGGACTAGATGTTTAGCCTTGGAGGCATGCAACAGGAAAAAGTAATCTGGAGCGTCTGTAGAGATAAATGTTATAACTTCATAGCCCTTTGCGCATAGTTAATGGAACAGCTTGGCTCATATGGAACACAATGCACACATCAATACAGCATTAAACTTTAATGTACATCATACCAGGAGACCTCGGGGCAGTTGTACCTTGAATGTTTGTTAGCTGAAGTGATCCTAATGGAATAATAATGTATTATGACGAGGTTGACGATAATTTCTAAATGGCAGGATAAATAAAAACATATATATATATGAGGTGTGCATGTGCATGTAGTTGTGTGTAAGCATATATTTATATCTTTGTATAAGTATGTATGTGGGTGCATATAACTATGAATCTCAGGAAGGTAATGGGAATGACGTAGCCAGTGAAGTTCACAGCAGCATCCCTCTAAGATGTGGAAGGGAGACAGAAATTTCCATCTCCCTGAGTTTATCCACCTGGGACACATTTTCAAGGGGCCTCTCTTAAGACACTTGCAGACTTTGCAAGATACAGACCGAGCACCATCGATTCCATATTTATGAACACAAAGGCACTTCTGTGTGCTTCCAAGGCACATATCCTGGTCAGTCCGGTCCCGGTGTTGCCCATCTGTCATGTTGGCAGTGTCCCTTTGACTGCAGTGGGGCATTTGCGTAAGGAAGGACCTCAGCATACGGCTCGTAATTACCCAGGCAACAGGGCAGTTTGTGGAAAATGCAGTCTTTTTGTTTTTCATGTACATACAGATGACTGCAAATATTGAAAATGCCTGGTCTATTGAACAGGCAGGTAAACTCAAGCAAATCAAATGTCTTTATTGAGGCAACGCAAAAGTCAGTAGGAGACTCAGGTACTGCTCCGAAATGTCCTCCCACCCACCTCCTCCACCAGACCTCTCACATGGGCATGGCTTTCCGAGCCAAATCCTACCTAAATCCGCAGAAATATTAAGCTGAATTCAGAGAGCTCACTGGTGCTCTAACGAAGTAAGTAAGAAGCAGCAGAGATAGATCGCTGTAATGCTAAATGTGAAGATGTATTGCAGCTTCAGGTTCTTCATCCATCATCTTGGAATCCCATTATTTATGGGATGAAGATGTGGTTGTTAATTATACCTCCTCTAGGGCTCTTTTTTGACAGAAGTCACTACCTACATAGCCCCAGTGTGGAGGGAGGGCTCAGCATGCCAATCTGGCTGAAGGTACCAGTGACATATCGTCATGTTATTCTTTACTTTTAATGAGTAAGATATGCTGTGAGTGACCTGCCCTTTCAGGCTGCAAGGGAACATTCATCCAATTGTCAGCTGATGGTAATTGCAGATGGTTATCAGTCCTGTACTCAAAATCACTGTCTGACCCAAATGAGAACATTTTCCATGTGACTGAAAGTGTCTTGTTTTCTCCTTCAGAAAAACATGAATAGGGAAAAATTCAACTTTTTGTTTAGCAAAATGTTCAAGTATTGGTTTTGAAATGTTGTAAATATTAATAGTAAGATGGAACTCTTTTTACCCACAAAATAAAGATTTCAAAACCTGGGAGTAGAATGAGGAGGTGATAGGTTTTCAGTTTGGGGGGGAGGCAGGGGAGGAAATACAGAAAAATTCAATTTTAAAAAGAAAATTCAAACAATTCCATGAAAATGAAGTAACACGAGCCTGGCCTTTAACAACAAGGAACAACACACCCAGAGGAAAGGAAAGTGAACACAATGTTCAAAGGAGCATTCAAGGCAAATGCAAGTTTGCTTTGCCTACTACAAGAAGTTTGTGTCCTTGCTGTAGTTGCAACGCATCAGCAGCTGTGTGTCAACTGAGGTGCAGGATTTGCCAGGATCGCAACATGCTTTGCAGCTTTGCAGCTCATAGTATTTACCCTGTGGTGGGTTTTATCTGCTGATTCTGCTCCCATAGCTTCTGTCTGTCCTGATGCCTGCCAGGCAGCTGTGCATTAGATATTCACACCTGCAATTTTGTACCTATTCCCCCACACTACCACTCCTGGCTGTGTTTTCGGCTGTGATTCTCTCTGCTGAGCTCCTGTCCAACCCTTGCTCTTGCAGCAGCTGAGCTTTCCACCTGTACCTGTTCCATGCACAGCGTGACATGCCCCATCTTCACAGCCCAAAATAGGCCTGTTGTAGGTGTGCAAAGAGTACGACGCCAAGTGTCATTTGGGAAGCTGTGTGTCACCTCACAGAGAGCAAAATGAATGGGTAAGTGGAGATTCTGAAGGTTAAATGCTGGCCTAATCAGCATCTGCCTGGGAATTGACAGGATTGCCTCCACGTGAAGGGAGAATGAGAGAAGGAGATGAACATGCAAAGGCAGTTATTATTTACTGTTTTTTATTTCTTGAAGAGTACATAAACGCTCAGCAAGCTTTTGCTGACACTGTTTGACAAAGGCAAACACCCAAGAGCTGAGGATTCAAGCTTGAAAAGAGATTTATTTTGAACTGCTCCTGCAAGGTGTCTGCATAGGAGCATATGTTGCTTGGTGCTTTCTTCTGCATATCCCTAGTCAAAAGCTTTCAAAGGCTGGTGTGGCTTTGAGAGATGCCCATTGAGTACAGCCTGTCTGACAGAGGGGCAGCCGGGACCCGAGCATGTCTGGAAGGACAGGCGACTCAAGTGAGACACTCCTGTGCACCAGTTGGACTAATGCAGCCCCTTCTGCCATTTCCACTGGCACTATATTATTTGTAGGGGCCACATCACATTATCATGGTATCTATGTTTGGTTTCACTGGAGGAATCTTATCAGTTACTAATTGATAAAAAAATCATTAAAATGCAAATACCCTGAGAGGCACATCTGGAGGAAAACTAACTTGGAGATAATTTCTTGTTTTGTTTCACGCCCAACCAGTCAGCTGGCAACTCTGCACTGTTCTCTTTGCAGACTTGAACCTTCTTCACAGGGCTTTGGTTTTACGTTTATCCAGAGAAGCACATATTTCGTACTCATATCTCTAATGGTAATTGCTGCATTACAATTGTAGGTGGTAGAGGGTGACCATGAACTATAAGCTCTGACAGAAAGATTCAGGTGGATCTGACAGAAAGATTCAGGTTTGCAATATAGCAGAAAAATTCTGGTGAGATCTAATGTTGCAGTGCCTGGCAGCTGCTGGCATTTTCTTTCACAGCATTTGCCTGCACAGTAGAAATGGCCATCTACTGTGGCTCAGTGCCTGCCATGGTCTAGACACAACACAAACTGAGGTGTCTAAGGAATAATAATGAAATAGTATGACTATCAAATGTGCTTTTTACTGCTGTTGCAGATGGGTCTGAGGACACTCCAGATTATCCACAATTACATTAAGAATGTAGTCTGTGAAATCAGATTAAATTAGGGGAAGTGTATGGCAATAGCATCATTTTTTAGATATGAAGCTGACGCAGCTCTGTATTTGGGGCAACCTTACATATGCTTTAAATGTCTTCATCCAGATGTTCAACATAATAAACCAAAGCTGCTGAAACTGTGCTGGAGTCATATTCAATCCCAGCTGAGATATCATTAAGCTGCTGGGCCTCCCCTCTGACAGCATCATAGTGACAGCTGGGAAATGGTTAACAACAAATTATTATTTTTAACACACTGAGGCTGAAATTGCCTCTGCATCAGAAGAAGGGGGGGGATGCTCCTGGCCTGCACATGAGGACATGCAACCACACAGGAAAGTTGGTGTGACTCCACTTGGAGCAGGAAAGGTTGTAAGCTGTTTTTTTTTCCCCAAGATATTATCTCCTTGAAAGATGTTACCCACAGCTGGAAAGCATTTGACCATGACTGCTGTGCACATGCATGAAATAGCAGAGTGATACTGCAGAGCAGAAATGGAGAGCATCTGTGGAAACAGAACTGGCAGACTGAGGACAGTGCTGGGCCAAAAATAATGTTTATTTCTGCATAAACACCATGGAAAAGTTAAGGACAATAGCACATATTTGTAACTAAAGTTAAAGCACGTCATGGAGTGCTGCAATTATTGCACAAATAAGCATTAGAAACTCAGAAGTTTAAATGTAAGGAAAGCAGAAAAATACATCACATCCAGGTTCCTAAGGACTGTAGTATTGGGGCACACAATTTTCATTAGGTCATGGTGATGTTTATTTCTACAGACTGAACTAAGAGAGTTTTAAAGAAGCCATAGTTAGTTTTGTTTCTGTTTTCACATTTTACTGATTTACTCTTGGGTGGTAGGTGGACAGAGATATGACTACTGTGAATGCAATGAAGAAGAAACCCACGTGTTCAGTTTTCATTCCTGGTCTTGCGTTTCTTGGCTTTCCACTACTAGCCTGGGGGATGCTTACAACAGCTCAGAAATAATTTTTACCTTAAAATGATTCAGTTCAAAATTAACACAATTGTAACTAACTTTGAAAGCATTAAAATAAAAGTACTGTGCAAGAAATATACAGCCAGTGCACACCTATAATAATATGACGGTGTGATGGGTTACCCTTGGCTGGATGCCAGGTGCCCACCAAAGCCATTCTATCACTCCCCCCCTCAGATGGACAGGGGAGAGAAATATAACAAAGGGCTCCCAGGTCGAGATAAGGACAGGGAGCAATTACCATCACGGGCAAAACAGACTCAACTTGGGGAAAAAGGAACTTAATTTATTGCCAATCAAGCAGAGCAGGGTAGTGAGAAGTAAAATCAAATCTCACAACACCTTCCCTCCACCCCTCCCTTCTTCACGGGCGCAACTTCACTCCTGGATTCTCTACCTACCCCCCCGCCCCACGCCCCCCCCAGCGGCGCAGGGGGACGGGGAATGGGGGTTACGGTCAGTTCATCACACGTTGTTTCTGCCGCTTCACCCTCCTCAGGGGCGGGACTCATCACACTC
>VYZV01013202.1:286312-336263 GCA_013401275.1 Pandion haliaetus
CTGATTGGCTTGGCCTTGGCTGGCGGCGGGTCTGTCCTAGAGCCGGCTGGTATGGGCTCTGTCAGATATAGGGGAAGCTTCTAGCAACTTTTCATCAGAAGCCACCCCTGCAACCCCTCCCCCCGCTACCAAAACCTTGCCACAGAAACCCAATACAGATGGGATATGTTATGTTCTTAAATTAACTTATTTTTTTATTAAATTTACCTTTTTTTGTTTTTAAACTTAGCTTCTAGAGTATTCTCTAGCTGTTTTACTCTGCCATGGAGGAAAGGAGAGAAGCTAGAGCAAACAAACCAGCTATTGTATGTAAACAGGCAAACACACATTTCCCTGTTGAATAGCTTTGGTCCACTGGATAGTTTTTTTGAAATGTGCTGAACATTCATCTTTACAAAGAAAATACAGCAATAAAGCATCCTCTTTCAAAATAGGTGCCACTGCTCCAGGTGCTGAGAGGGGCTGGGGTCAGCCTTTGACAAGATCAGTTCCCCCTCCTGAGCTCAGCTGCTCCCCATGAACATGATGGCTCCTTATAGGAGATATGGTTTATTACTTACTAGCTTCTGCCGAATGCAGATCATTCCAGGGATAAAGAGTAATGCTAAAAAGTATTA
The DNA here is from genome assembly GCA_013401275.1 of Pandion haliaetus. Lineage (NCBI taxonomy): Eukaryota > Metazoa > Chordata > Aves > Accipitriformes > Pandionidae > Pandion > Pandion haliaetus. Next base: position 286,930 of record VYZV01013202.1, read on the forward strand.
TTAATGCTAGAAATAAAGGAAAAAACCCAGCTGAATCAGTTATAAGGTACTAGTGAGCTTTCACATGCAGGATAGCTGAAGAGTCAGCACCATTGAGAGGTTGTTATCAACTTACCAAGATTCCTTAGGATCCCAGCCACGTTAGCAGAGGATGCTTATTAAAGAGTTAACAGATAGACTTGTAAATTCTCAGAAATTGCAGCTGTGTCTCCAGGAGGTAAGTGATAACTTGGGGAGGATATCCTTTCTGCAGAATGAGCTTATTCTTGGCAGAGGAGTACTTCTACAAGGGATTGGATGGGACATGTGGAGGAGTGAGTGGTGAAGAAGCAGGTATGAGCTGCTGGGAAGGGGAGGCAAGGTGTGGACTACATCTGTTGAGGGGCAGCCTGGAGCAGACTGTGGTGTAGCCTGGGGCTGAATAGTGTGTGAATGTGGTTTGGAGCTAGCAGAAAGGGGGATCCTGGGGGCTCGTCCTGCTCTTTCTGCACATTGGGGCACTTGTAACCCTCTTCTGTGAGAGGGTAGAAGCTGCAGAGCAGGGGAAAAATCAGCCTTAAAGCACACAATGGGGGAGGGGTGGTGTCATCTATGTGTATGCAGATGAGTTTTGCCTGGCCAGTTTCTGTAGGATGATGCCAACCCTATAGCTCATGTGCTATGCTGCTTGGATGAGTGTGACAGGGGGTCTAGAGCAGATACTCCTAAAGTGCAGACTGTCAGTGTCTTGCAGCATTGGTCTTCAGGATGAAAAACCACTAGAATTTGGTTGAGTTTTGTTTAGGGTTGGGTTTTTTTATCATGAATGCATAAAGATAAAGAGGTATGTGGTTTCTGTGAATAACTCTGAGGGCTGACTGTGGTTGTCCTCCCCTTCCTTCCAGCACTTGCTGTCTACCCTCCTGCAAGAGTCTTGCTGTTTCTACCTTTCCTTCCACACACACCATTTCCCTCCTTAACTCTGTAATTACACAAGCCTCACTGCAAGCCCCAGGTTTGTATTCAGGCACAGGGACCTCTGAGCAGGCTGAGTGCTGCTCCACTGTGTTGTAGGAGAAGGTAATTTGCTCCACCAAAGGGCAATGCACGTCTGTTGAAGCACCAGTGTTACTGGGATAGTTAATATTTCATACCTGCTGGACTAGAAGCCAGACCTCAGGGATTTTCCATCTGATCTAAGTTTGTAAGGAGGGTTTAGAGTGGGAAAGGGATGCATATTGGTTTGACGACACTCCTCCACCCCCGGAAAATGTCTTGCTATGGCCCTGCATACTCCAGCTATCCCACACGTTCATGAACCACTGCAGATCCATCAGTGAAACATGTCAAACAGCAGCAGTTTTCCCACCATCAGTGGGCAGTGTGGGTCTTTCTCCATACAGAGAATGCCACAAACACCTTCCATAAATATTCCATCTTCTATTGCTCTCGTCTTGTTTTCTCTTCCTCCCTCCTTCCTCTCCTGACTCTTTGAGTGGGTCAGAGATGTAGCCTGGTGTGCTTAAGCAGCCTGTTCAGGTCAGCTGTAACCTCTAGACAGTTCCTCCATGCACGCAGCTCACAATAATTTGGTATTGCAGTTGTAGGCTGTCTCTAACTCTGAATTCGAGGAAGCAAATTTTGCCCAATAAAGGGAATCAATAAGCTTCCCTGTGCATGTTCTCACTGCTGTTAACAAAACCATCACATAAGCAGTTCTTCAAATCTCTTCTCAGATATTGCTCCTAAAATATCAGCTGCACAGCATTCGATGAAATTAGCACAAAGAGGCCTTTTGTGGTATAACTAGCTGGCCCCTTTCACCTTTCCAGGTTGGATGGAGATCCTGCACAGAACTTTGTTTTGCCCAAATACCCTCAGGGGTTGGTATTGGGACTGGTGCTGTTTAAAAAAATCTTTCTTGGCAACATGGACAGTTGGATTGAGTGCACCCTCAGCAAGTCTGCCAATGACACCAGGCTGCGTGATGCAGTTGACATGATGGAAGGGATGCCATCCAGAGGGACCTGGACAGGCTTGAGAGATGGGTCCATGTGAACCTCATGAAGTTCAAAAAGGCCAAGTGTAAGGTCCTACACATGCATCGGGGCAATCCCAAGCACGAATACAGGCTGGGTGATGAGTGGATTGAGAGCAGCTTTAGGGAGAAGGACTTGGGGGTGTTGGTTGATGAGAAGATAAACATGACCTGGCAATGTGCGCTTGCAGCCCAGAAAGCCAACTGTATCCTGGGCTGCATCAAGAGAAGTGTAACCAGGAGGTTAAGGGAGGTTATTCTCATCCTCTACTCTTCTCTTGTGAGACCCCACCTGCAGTACTACGTTCAGCTCTGGGGCCACCAACATAAGAAGGACATGGACCTGTTGGACTGAGTCCAGAGGAGGCCACAAAAATGATCAGAGGGCTGGAGCACCTCTCCTATGGAGACAGGCTGAGAGAGTTGGGGTTGTTCAGCCTGGAGAAGGAAAGGCTCTGGGGAGACCTTATAGCAGCCTTCCAGTACCTTTTAGGTAGGGGGCCTACAAGAAAGTCAGAGGGACTTTTTACAAGGGCATGTAGTGATAGGACAAGGGGTAATGGCTTTAAACTGAAAGAGGGCAGATCTAGCTTAGATGTAGGGGAGAAGTTCTTTACTGTGAGGGGGGTGAGGCACTGGACCAGGTTACCCAGAGAGGTTGTGGATGCCCCATCCTGGAAGTGTTCAAGGCCAGGTTGGATGGGGCTTTGAGCAACCTGGTCTAGTGGAAGGTGTCCCTGCCCATGGCAGGGAGGTTAGAACTAGATGATCTTTAAGGTCCCTTCCAACCCAAACCATTCTATGATTCAGGGCGGGGGAAGCAATTGGAGAGCAGTGCACATGGCTTGGAAACTTGTAGGAGAGTAGGCTGCTGCTCCTGTACTGGCTGCATGAGAAATTTATAAGCAGAGAAGCAATATGGAATTTGGCTAGTGAAATGAGAGGATCAGCTTGCAATGTGGTAACTTGGCACCTGGTAGCAGGAAAAATAAGGGTCTGGGTGGGACTATGAGAGCTTGGATTGGTCAGACTGGGGAGCAGTCTGTCTTGTACCTCTGTTGCATCCTGAAATAAGTGGAATTGAATGACTGGGCTCCGTGTGTCTGTCTCCAGAAAATGCAAACTTCAGCTTCCCAAAAGTAGATTTTTCTGTAGATGAACTATTTTGATAGGTTTTTGATTGAAGAAGTATCTTAACGTAAGAATAATTCCTGAAGAGAAACCAAAGGCTAGTTTACATTGCATGCTGCAGTAAAAAAGACTGATAGTGGATGTCACAAAAAAAAAATCAAAAAAAGGGGAAACACTTCTAAAAAGCCAATAGTTTTTCATAAAATCTTACACGTTCTACTAAAGGCCATTTTTCAACCAAACGATTCTTTGCCTTGTCCTAGGTTTGAAAAATGTTAAGTAGCATCTCCCAAGGCCATGGTAGAGAGGCTGGGAGGGAAGTGGAGCTATTGCATTTTGCTGAAGGGGCTCCAAGCAACAGTGGCTGTGCCTGAGATGACTTTCTGGGTATTGCATGCTCTCAGTCCTTGTCTTTAAGTTCAGTTTTTCTTCTGAACTTTTTGGCACTACTCCTACTTTTACCTCTGCGGTGTTCTTGTGAGGTGGGTAGTTATACTGGAAGGATCCTGGACTCAGTAGTGCCAACATCTCTCCAGATGGGCATCCCATGTTGGCTTCACCTACACCAGGTTATGCCATGGTGACTGTGAGTCAGACAGGAGGCTGTAGCCCCTACACAAGTGGGCATCACACAGCTCAAGGTCTGGTTTTGGCCCACAGAGCTGGGAAGAGGGCAACCCTTGTAGATGATGTGACTGAAGAGAAATGAGGGTGGGCACTGCTCATCCATGAATCTCACAGCAAGTCTGCTTCCAGAGGGGTGTTTGCTGGTACAACCCCAAGGCAGGATGCATCCGTGCCACCACAGAGCATGAGTTGAGCATTGGTTTATCAATGGAGCTGTGTCCATGCTAGGGTGTTGTAACATGCTAAATGCAGTCATAAAACCCTTCTGCAGCTTCTGGGTACTAGGTCCTCCAGCATGTCATCTTAGTGAGCACTAAGGCTAGGGGACTGACTGGGCTTTAGGAGCAGAGTGAGCAACCTGGAGCTGAGCACCCACTGGCTGTAGCTGCACTTGCGTGCAGGTGTGCTCTGTGCTGCATCCTACTGCCCCCATCCCCAAGTGTTTGACCTGGCTCTGTTTTCACGGAAACCTGGGTCCATGCTCCAGTAGGTCAGGTCTGGATGATGGTGCTGCATTTGCTGTCTCTACTTACTGGCCCTCGTAACTGCTGCTGCCCTTCAGAGGAGGCTGAACTGTCTTGCCAGGCTTCTGAGAAATGGACTTTTGTGTAAAGCCAGCTTATTTACACCTCTACCCTGAGCAAAGCATCATGTGCTTTTTAGTCTGGCTATCTAGAGAGATCTGCAGTGAAGTAGGGAATTGTTCCATTACAGAAACTGTGGTTGAAAATGAAATTCTTTTTCTAATGGGCCAAATATATACATCAAAATGTTACAGAAAAGGCTCAACAACTACAGTTTAAAACAACTTGGCAGGATCTATTGACACATTTGCTTTGCCACCTGATTTATTGCCAATGTGGGTTTTATTGCTGGAATTAAAGACCTGTAGCCAAAGGTCCGCTATTTATCCCTGCAGGCCCTTGTCCTGCCTGCTGCCATACACCCCAGCTAGACCTGGGGATGGAGAAGGGAAGGACCAGGTTTCAAGGAAATACTGGGTTTGCAACCTCCATGCTCATTTCTTCTTGGCCTCTTTGAGATGCCTGTTGGACAGGGTGACTACAAATAGGTGGTGGTATTTTTTGTATGGTAGACAATGGACACTGTGTAAAGGAAGGATGATGTGACCAATGGACTCTTCATATACTCATGCACATATGCACAATATCTATACAATATTTTGTTGAGGACTTTGTTCAGAAACTGCATGTTTGAATTTGTAGAGTGTTTTCACCTGAGAATTTCAATGTGATTGTTCTTCCTTGGCACACTAAACCTTTGTGACTTGGGTTTGGACGCCAGGCTATCCCTCTGCCACCAGCAGCCCATCCCAGGGTGCCGCTTCTGCTCTCCCTTACTCTGCTTGTCTTCCCAGCCTGTCCTTCCTAAAGAGCCTGTGTCCATTCATGGCAGCACTTCAGTCATGTGAGCTGACTGTCTCTCTGATATCAGTGAGATAATAGCTCTGGCCGCATGCAGACCTCAAATTCCTCCTGACTGGATTAGACTGGGAAGGAAGAAGCAAGGTTCCTTTTGCAAAATATGAGGTCTAATAATCAAACTTATTATTGATATCTAACTGTAATTCTGCTCAGATCTCTGCTGTCACTCAGTGTGTCCATTCAGGACATTTCACAGCTGGTCTTTCTGTGAGAAAAGCCCTTCTACTCTGCCACGGAACCAGCTCTTCCTCTTGGTCCTTCCTTATCACTGGTGGCTCCTGATCCCCTGTGGGTCTTTGTTCTCCTGTTGTGCTCAATGACTTTTTTGTACACCAGCTTTACACTAGCAAAAATGAAGCAGGGACACTTTTTCAGGTCTCAAGCAGGAGCTACTTACTGTTGAAATCTACCATTTCTAACTGTTTTTCCCTTTGGACAGCTATGTTTCTCCTGATACCTGTGCTTTCATGGAAATATGGTCCAAGAAAACCAAGGTCAGTGTTCATTGCTTCTGCTATGTATTCAACAGTCCCTTTCTCACTGGCAGACTTCCTCCTTTCAGCTAGCTAATGTCTCGTATGTCATCAGAAATAACGATTAGACAAATGCACCCTGAGCACTATGGTTACCTACCTACTCCTGGCATTTTGCAATGGCTGTGTGACATCTTGACACAAGAAGCAGAGAAAGCGAGAAGCTCTCCCTGTGTCTTTCAGACAGGGTAAGATGTACTCAGCACTCTGTTTCAGGGAATTCTGTCTTTGATCTTCTTAGTGGGGCTCCTGAGTTTCCTGAAAGATGTTTTATAGAGTAGTGGGAATGTACAGAGGGCAAGACCTCTGGATCTGGCAGAAATAGTGGCCAATGCCATGATTGCTTGGGATTGCTGTACCAGATGACCATGACAGCTCTTTCCAACTTGTCAGTTTCTGTATCCATTGGCTTAATCTTTATGTTTGTGGCTCTCCACTTTATTTACGTTATTTAGAGCTAAACGCAGTGACAAGCAGGGTCTTGTCATGCAAAGGCTTAAGTCATTTTAACTATGATTGGCAGTAAGCGCTGTCAAACAAACATGAAGGTTAGAGAACATTGTCTGTCTTCTAGACGTTACCAACTTGGACTAAGCCAAAGACATCTATGAACCATCTACACGTTTCAAACAAGTGCTTCCTTTATATTCATCAAACAATTAGCTTACAAATTGCTGTGATGATGCTGACATATTTGATGGGCTGAGAAAATTAGATGGTTTGAGGTGTCATTTCATCAAAGACCTCAAACTTTGACGGGCATGTGAAAAAGAGAAACATTTTTTTTCCCACCAAACCTCTTTGAGATGAGCTTTGGCATAGAGACTCAGTTCTTCACGCTTGAGCATGGGGTGATGGCTTCAGCTACCATCAGGTACTGTCTGCCAGTGTCTGTTTGTTTTCCCGCCAAGTAAATTCAAGGACATTTCTAGATAATAAAGGATAAAATAAGTCTGAATTAAGGGCATAAGTACCCAGGCACTTCTTTAGAAAAGCAAAGCTGGAAAACTAGATCAATCGCCAAGCAGGCTCAAGCTCAAGTTTGAACCTCTAAGAGAAACAGCAGAATGTCCATCAAATTGTTACCATACTACAGTGGTGGTACTGCTTGATTTCATTTTAATAGAGCTGAATAAAATGGGAAGTGCTTCTCAAGAAAGTCTCAATAGCTATATTTTGGGGAGACTGGGTGACTGAAATCCATTTTGTTTGATCAGAACTTCCTCTTGCCACTTCCTTTCTCTAATGTGCTTAGAATCAATTTCTTACAGAGCAAAGAATGTGTGGATACAGAAGTCAGCCCAAACGTTGTCTACAGTGTTTGACCTAGATTTTTCAAGGGACTTAGCTATACACATGCATGCACACATTCTAAATTCAACCAAGTGTCTATCTTGCATGAATGGTTGTGCTGGTAAATCGAAAAAAACACTAATGCAAATGGACAAAGACTTTTTTTCACACAATTACTGATCAGTACATGGCAGTGCAGAGAATATACTTGCAAACTGAACATGCAGTTAAACATGCATTTTCCACAACTAAACTCCCTTGGAAAATATTAGTCCCACACACTAATCAGTCAGAGATCAGAATCTAACTTGATCCCAGAAAATATGCTCACTCAGCCAAAAATAGGAAAATGGTTGTAGGTATACATATGCATATATTTCTGTCTTGCATGTACAGTTAACTCTAAATGCACATATTTCAGAACAGCATCTAGATAGTATCTTTTTAATTAGGCTAGTGGCCTTATGGAGCATTTCCTGTTGCAATGAAGTGCTAAGTAGGGAAAAAGGATGAAATCTTATCTGGAGAACAAAATGCACCTTTTTTTGGTCTGGCAGGAGTCTGCAGGCAAAAGTCTATGCACCCATAGGAATCATCTGTGTAAAGAAAGATCCACAGTGTTCAAACTTTACAAGAGCTGACATGGATGTGTATCTGAGTTAGAGAGATGTCAGTCTGGCTTTCAAGCACTGTCACAGCTGCTAAGTTATGGGCTGGACGGACTGTGGTTTTGTTTCAGATGAGCAAACTGGATTGCAGATCCTGGCATGTTAACCATTAGGGNATCTAATCTGACAGAGAACAAGGAGCACATCTTCATGGTAGGCACTTATTTGAATGGCTCCAATTCAAAACATTTAGAGGCTTTTGATGGCAAAAGCTCTGTCACAGCTGCCATGTTAGCCCTGACACTTATGACCAAAGGGAAATTTCTATGGGTATGAACATTGCATCCCACACTGTTGTCAACCTGCGTTGTTGGCTTTAACATACTCCGGACCTTTCCAAAGCTTTGGAGAGTCATTATGTTACTGTCTGAGGAGTTCTGCCTCTAGTGGTTGAGCCAACCTCAATTATTCTAGAATAATTGGGGCAGCAAAATTCTGTGTTGTGGTGGGAGCTTTCCTCAGCACTGTTCTGCTCAAGCTCAGGTTGCTGAGACAATTTGAGCTCCTTGGTTGCTTTTGGTGCTTATCAACCCTAGTAGATGCTGCCTCTTCTCATCCCCACTGACTCCTGGTCATCATGGACAAACGTATGTAGAGACCCTTGGACAACATGTGTTACTTGGCCAGCTTTTAAGAAGTGGGTGGGAACTGAGAATAGGAGACTACTCTTGGCATGTCCTCTTTCCTTAGTTACAAGGAGGCAAATGTAGACTGAGTTTGGGCATGCAGGGAGCAGGTTTGTGACTCTTTGCTTTTGAGAGTGTAGTGCTTAGAGGAGTCACTTCACCTGATTTCCTGCCACTCTCCTCTTCCTTCCACAACTGGCTGCTGACATGGGCATCAGCATTATTTGCTCAGACCCAAAACATTCATTAGGGACATAATGAATATTCTTGTAGTTATAAAACAAGAGGAATAGGGAAAATTAAACCCATTAGAAGTAGAAATTGAGGCTGTTAGTACTTCTCTTGACCTGAGGGGCCTCAGACATGGGTCTGGTGTTCTTATTATGTCACACCTTATACAAATAAGGGATAAAATAGCAGTTCCTGCCCCAGTAAGCAAGAAGACATTAGGGAGACAGATGAGTAGAAATATGAGTTAAAACTTCTGACAGCAAAGTGTTGCAGTAGAAGGTTATTTTAGAACTTGTTGCCTCGAGGGAATTTGGACTTTCTTGCCTTGCAGTCAGCTAAAGATGTTGATGCCAATTTAGTAAGAATTAAATGTATTCTCTCAACTTCAGGCATTTCTCTTAAGTTGCTGTAAGATCTACTTTTTTCCCCCTCAACTTTCTCTGGGTGCATGGCTTTTGATACAGCATAAAAAGCAGAAGGTTCAAATCAGACTTACAAACATAGCTGTCATTCAGCGCTCTCCTTGGCAAAAGCTTTATTAACATATACTGAACTGTCGCAGCTAGTGATCAAAATTTTTCTTGCATTGCCATGGCAATGCAAAGGACACTGAATTTCAATATGACAAAATACCTCATCTGTTTACCCAGTCATTATCATTGATGTTGTACAAATGTACAGCACTGAAAACAATTAGGTGTCTAGCAACACTGGAATGGGGCAGGTCAGGGTACCTGGCTCTCCTGAAGAGTGCCAGAGATTATTCCACTCTCACATCCTATGATGGATTTGCTTTCGTTTTTTGTTAGTTGGTGACTTTTAGAATCCTCAGCTCTTGGACATGCTCTTTTTTTGTTGTTGTTGTTGTTGTTGTCTTTTTCTTCCCCCTTGCATCTTAGATTTTACTTAGCAATAATGTGCTTGTGGCTGCAGTGGCTGTAGAGAAAATGCAGCAAGGCTACATGCTGAGAGTGTCCATCCCTTGTCTTGTGTTCCCTCTGCTCCCACTCAGAAATGTGTGCCCTCTTTCCTTTACATTATCGCAAGGAACTCTTTCATGTCTCCTCACTTACCCCAGTCAAAAACCATTTCTTTTCCAGAATCACTTAATTTCCACTGGGCTCTTTATTTACCTGTGTGTTGGGCAGGAGGCAGCGTGTACTGCTTGGTGGCCAAACAACACGCTTCATCTGACTGACCTGAAGGCTAGTGAACAGTTTTTCAGGCTGTGCTCTTTGCAGATCCCATTTTAAAATTTATAATAAAAAGACTCAAATAGAAAAGCACTTTAAGAATAAGATAAATACCATGTTTTTTCAGCAGCCCTAAAGAGTTTGGAGCTAGTTTTTTCAGTGTTTGGTTTTGGCAAGTCTACAACTGCCAAGCTCTAATGCTTTTGCAGGTATTGACAATCACTTGCAAAGCTTGAACCCAGCATTTATATGTACCCTTGCAGCCATGGATGGGCTCCAAATACATGCACTGTTCAATCTTCAAAAAACTCTTCAAAACAGGGGCCAAGATGCTGAGACCAAAACAAAGAAACAAGTTGTCTTCTGTCTTCCTCTTGTGCATGAACTCCAATCAAAGGGAACTGCATGTTCTCAGCTGCACTGAACTCAATGATCCACTATTTTTCACTGATGTTTAAGATTTTTTTTCTTTTTTGTCCCTTAAAGCACTTGTAAAAATACATTCTGATGCCTGTGCTTGTTCACAAACACAAGGCCATGTCCCAAGCCAAGAGAAGTTCTTATGGGAGAATTGACCAGAGATGCATGAAAGTGAAGGTATTTTCCATTCTGGGGTTCCCTATCAACTTGATATTTCTACGTACAATCAAGGAGTTTGTATCAGCTTTCCTTCCAGAGTTTGTGTCCCCCTGAACTTTCTATGAAATTTTCAAAAATGAAATTTAATATCTGTATTATTTCCTCTTATTTGGAAGAAAAACAAACATGAAATACAAACAGAAAGATCCTCTCAAGTTCTACCTTGTAATCAAATTTGCTTTCAGAATTAATGACAGTGATGAGAAGAAATAGCATGTAAAAAAAGAAAGTGCATAGACCAAGTCTGAATTCTAGGGCTATGTTTTCCTGGTAATGGAGACTTGTGGTGCTTTCAACCCTGTCTCCACTGAAATCCATTAAGACTACTGCATAACCTCTTGTCCCCCTTTATAACTTGCATGTTGTCATTGCTTCTCAAACCCATCACTCCTAAGAACGTCTCTCTGGGAAGGGCACACAGCACTAATAACAGGAGCTGCATGTGAAGGAAATCCATTGTCAGGGAGATGCTCTGGAATATGCTACAGAGGATAGTATTGCAAAAATGTCACAATACATCCTCCTGATAATACATTTCCTGTGAGCTATACAAAGACAGAGCAGAGAAAGAGAGGCATTTGTATGGCAGCAGACACCCCAGAGCCATGACATGAATTTCCAAGTAGCTTTGTATGTCAGTGTGAAAAAAGTTGCTTTCCTCAATTCTTTTTATGTTCCCAGCCCCTCTCTGTGCACAGAACAGAGGCATGAGCAGACACAGTAGAAACCATCCATGGCAGAACTGTCACCCTTGAGTTACAATCAGTAATTGTGCCAAACTGTCCTCATCCCTTAGGGCTATACCACAGAACTGCATCCTGGTGCCTTGGATATCTGGCCCCTAAAACAGGACACAAGCAACTTCTCCCATCTCTTAGGTTGCCTGGAAGTGGATTATCTCTCCCTCATGCACAGGCAGACCCTGAAATGAAGATGGTTGGAAATACAATATGTGCCACCCTTGTTCTCATGTCCTTCCTCTGGTCATGGCCATGGTTGGAGCCAGGATACCAGGTGAACATTTGGCCACTTACCAATACAATTGTTCTGATCTCCTTGCAAAGCCTACCCAGTGCTTGGCTGCTGCTACCTTCCAAAATGGGCTGATTTGGATTCCAGAAGCAAAGCATCACTCTGACTCACCCTGCCATGAACCTGGATTAACTGCCAACACCAATGTCTCTCAGTGAAACTCAATCTTCCATCATCTGGGTGTCATGCTATGCTCATTAGCTGATTGCTTCTTAGGGCTCGTACCCTACTCCTGGCTGGATTGTTTTATCTTCTCAGAACATGCTGAGGAAACAGGATTAGAAGAGTTAAGTGAATTGTCTGAGGTCCCACAGCAAGTTTAGTTTATGTGTACCTGCCTCCAGTTGTTTGACCTCCAGCTGCCTCGCCTCCCTGCCTCTTTGTTTTCACATCTGTCTTGCAAGTACCACTAAACACTTCAAGAAAGTACATCCAGATGAGAAAAGGGTTAAAATTTACTGTGTTTATCATAGAGTGAAACATATAGATAATACTGATCTATAGTGGAACACGGTGGGGTTCCTGAAAGAACTGAAAAATAAATGAGGAGTCCTTGTCCATAAACCTTACTTGTGGCAGCAGGTCCTACTTACAGCAATAAGGACTACTGATATACACAATGACAAGCAACTCTAGAGGTGATAGCAACAAACTAATTAATGTACTGTACAGAAATCTTGAGGCCAAGGGCTTTCTTCTGAGTTCCTGCAAAAACACTGGATGTCCCACTGCAGAAGAGGGTGTGTTAAAATCTGATATCCTACTGTGTCTTATCCCTGCAATTAAAAACACAAGTAAGCAGATCAAGAACAAAGATGTATTTTGTTGCCAAAAAAATCAGAATTATTGGCTAAATATTTACTTGCCTTAAGATGTAGGTGGCTTGGGCCAATGCAAGCCATGATGCCACCTTATTTTACACTCAGCAAAACCACGTGAAAACTATTAATTGATTAGACTTCCACTGTGCTTTGCTTAGATACTAGTTGTGGACAAAGCCCTTTAGTATTCCTACAGTCCATCTGCCTAGTTAATTAAAGAATAGCTTATCCAAGGTATGTGAAGCTGGACCACATCATCCCCTGATCTGGTTTCTCAGCCTCTCCCCAAATCATGAAGGGTGATAGCATCTACTCACTCCATCCCTGCAGGCTGAGAGTCGTCCATTGCAAAGCAGCCTCCCGGCCCCTGTCTCTGCCCATCTCCCAACTCCTCTGCTTTGAGCAACACCTGTGGCTCCATGTGGCTTTTTCTTAGCACCTGGTAGATCTCAAAGCACTTCTTTCTTTGCTGTATGCTGGTTGTGCTACCTAGGTTGGCAATGCTGTTAGTCGAGCATCAGAGCGATAACTTCAGTCAGTAGTTGCAGTTTTTAAATGGAAATATGTTCTATAGCGTGGAATTCCCAAGGCTCCTCTGACCAAAGGAAACAATATGAATACAACCTCATTAAAGACTAATGCGTGTTTCCAGGCATCGACAAACATCCAGGCAGCTCCTAGTGGGCCACAGGGGAGAAGCGTATAAAGCACTATAAAAGCTTTATGAATGACAAACTTGCCAAATTGCTGTTTAAACAAGGAAGCAAATGGGAAGACCATCTGCATCAGATTGAAACTGCTCATAATCCTGTCACTTGTGCCAGTATGGCGTGTTTAAGCTCTTGTGTTGGCATGTGCCCAAGAGACACAAAAATTTGTAGATTTTACAGCAACATCCCCCCCTCCCAGTCACAGGATCTGAGGCCCCTTTTGCCATTTCTCTTGGATTTCTGATGGAGCAGGTAGCTTTTCCCCTTCTTGCAGCCCAGGGTGAGCCCTCCCCTGGGCCTTGGGCTCTGCATGCTGGGGAGCAGCACTGGAAACCCCCAGACTCTCCATCACTACTCACTCTCTCCCATTTACTCGTGATCCTTCTCTGCCTCATCCCCAATATCAAACATCTCACAGCCTCACACATTCATCCTCAGCAAACCTCCACCAGGCCAGCAGTGCTGTTGTCCTCACTTTACACATGCAAAAGCGAGACATTAAAATGACTTGTGTGAAGTTACAAGATGAGCCTGTATCAGCAAAGGGCTGATGCCAGCTTTGCCTCTTGTTGGACTAGAGTGACCCTCTGTCCCTTACCCCTCAGTCCCTGGACTGCACACCAGCCACAGGCTCCTTTCCACACACGGCAATTAGTACAAACTTGAAAGAGAGTCGAGGGAAAGGCAAACCACCAGCCCACCACTCCTCATGTAGTTCTTTATCTTGCCTCTTCACAAGGAGCTTTGAAATAAAAATAAAACAAGTTACTGATAATTAGCTCTAAAGACACACAAGCAATTGTGCTTTATCGTGTACAAGCTCTTTGATAATAGGCCAGGCCTTGTGCCATGAATTGCTAATTAATTCTTCCTTAGCAAAGTGTTTTGCTTAATTAAAGGGTGTACTGATTTATAAACACGTCCCTAAATATTATTCACTTTGCATCTGCTGAAAAGAACGCAGACTGTTCCTGCGCTTCAGCATTTCTTTTCAAATTATTCCATTATACCCAGCTACGCTCTTTTCAACACTGATTGTGACAGATTCAGAAATTATTAAATCATAAATACAAACAGAAAAAGCTAGTGATACACACCTAATGGGAAATGTTCTCACAGGCCCCAAAATATTTCATATAATGACAAAACCAGAAAGAGACAGGGAGGCAGAAATGAAGCTCCTGGCCCAGCTCTGTTCTTACTCATGCTGGACTAAATGATGACCCAGTCCCCAGAGCTCAGCCTGGTGTAAAAGCAGAGGAAGGATCTGTCTTGCTTTTCCTGCAAGATCACTGCTACTTAAATCAGGTCATACTTGATTGCCTGCTGCCTTTCATGGTGCTTGCATGGGGTAGGCTCATCAACTTTCAGTCTCTGGACTGTTTACAGTCCAGGACTTGCTTTTTAACCAGTTTCTTCTCAGCAGTTGCTGTTAAGACTTTTTCTCCTACAGTTGCACCCTCTGAGTAGGTACTGCCTCTGCTGTGCTGCAGAGGAATGGCAAAGCAGAGGGAATGCATGGGTGGTGTCCCATAGGAGTCATCACAGACCTGCATGCAGGGTCCTGATGGCCTTAACTTGGGCCTGATGACAGCAGGAGCCTGTTCAAGGGGGCTGTAGCCCAACTTACTGTGTTCGGGGTGCCTGAAAGACCACACCTGGAGGAGGTAGAGTAGAGAGATGGGACCCTGTAAGGGATCCAGGGCCAGGCAGTTGTGTATGGGGAACTTGGTGGGACGTGGGGAGACGGAAGGTTTGGCATGAGAGGGGAGCTGCAGTAGGCAGGTTTGATCCAGAGTGTCTTTGGACACAGTAGTCTTTCAGGGAGCTTGACTGTGCCGGGCGGCCCAGGCCAACACAACAAAGAGTGGGGGAAAGCTGATCCAGAGCAGGATCACCAGTGGGTTCAACTCCAAGGTGGTGCAGTTTTTCAGTGCCTCAGGGGATGCTCAGCTGAGCACAAAGATGATGGGAGGAGTGTGCTTTTCCTGAAAGACATGAATGAGTAACTCCCCAGGAGGACTTCATCCTGCTGCAGGATGAGCTGCAGCATTGCCATGTGTTTTGGCATAGCATCACCATATGCTTGCCCTGTTCTGGAGGGCTTCCCTGCACAGAGGAGACAGGACAGTGGGCTCAGTGTACCTCCAGTATAACCCAGCCCAGCCACTCCCACAGAAGACAGCACCCTTCACCCTTGGCCACTCTCCCACCATCCTTAAGAGGGGCTGAAAACCCTCAGGGAGATGTACTTTGGGATGTGCAGCAATGTCAGAGGTCTCTGCAGGCACTCTTGATGCCATCCCTCCCTCACACTCCATAGGGTCACCCAGCTCTGCTCCAGGCACACACAGCCCCTCAGCTCCAGGGCTGAGCTACCACCATGCATGCCTCTCTCCTCTCAATTTACATGTGCCAGCCATAACATGGAAGAGTTTCTATTTACTCGGGGAAAGTTAGTGATTTACTTTCCACCCTGTTTACCTTACACTTTGTGCTGTATTACTGCCTACTGCACAAATCCACTCCATGGTACCTGAAGAGCATTTGCTGAAACATTGCCCTCTTAAATGCATAGGTTATAGTTCTCAGCAGCTGTAAGTCTGTCAGTGTTCAAATGTAAATCCATTTTCATGCAGCATTCATTAATCAGCCCAAATATCTCCTTCTTCTTTGTCTCTTCCCTCCTCATTACTCATGTATCACGTGGCAAGTTGCTTGTTAAAAGTCTTTACTGTCAGAGTGGTGTGAAAGAGTCAAACACCACACATACATTTATAGCAAAGTCATTTGGGCCAAGGTTTTGTGGCAAGCTGGGGACTCTAATGAAGTGGATGGAGAGAGTCAGTCATGAACACTCCTAAGCCATTTGATGAGCTTAAACAGAAAGCAGATGAAACTGGCTGGTTGTAATAATTCTGGTGTGACACCAGGTGAAATGCAGCTTTTCTCCATGAGGCTTCCTATTGAGACTTTGAGTTTCATCAGACAGGAAATGAAATGAGACACATGTGATAAGTGAGCACAAGTGATTGCAGAGGAAAGGAAAAATTCACTTGCGCCCTCAGAAGCCAGGCTGCCTGTTCGGTAGCAGCGAGATAGCATGTACATCCAGCACAGAGGCCAGCACACTATGGTAATCAAGTCTAAACTCTTCTTTCACTCAGAACCAGGTTTCCCCTCATGATCACTGCACTTAGAACCCTGTTTGTTTGCTCTGGAGCATCTCTTTTCAATGGTTTTCTATCCCTGCCTGGAAATTTCATACAATGGAGAATCTCTTGCCTTCCCAGGTTAAGCTGCTCCAATAGTTAATTACCCTTGCTGTTAGAAATGTGCACCCTATTTCTAGTCTGGATGTTGGTTGCCTACAGAGACATTATGTATGCTGAGCACTGGATAACACACACTTCTCTGAATATATTTGCAACTTGATAATATTGCTCTGGTTACTTCTCATACTTAGCCTCTGATCCCTGGCTGGGGTAGATCAGAATTGTTCTGCTCAAGTCAGGGCAGCCATGCCAGCTGACATGTCTGGATTTGGCCTGTTATTAACTGCAAGATACAGTTGCTTACAACTAAAATACCCAGTGGTTTTTAAATAAGGAGAATAAAAGGTTAAGCTGCTGCAGATACTCATATTTAATCTGTTCCAATTACAATATGCATATCACTTTTCAAAAAGGATTTGAGACTTCTCCCACACAGACTTAAATGTGTCTGCATGAAATATCAATGTTTTAGGCTAGGATTTTCAAAAGCACCTTAAGGAAATGAGGCACCGACTTCTTATTGACTCTCATTGACTGCCCTGATTGCTTTTGAAAAATCCCATCCTTAATCATCGTTATTATGCCATAAGAAATGGTCTCCCTCATTATCACTGGCATATCCTAGATACCGCCAGTACTCACAGCTGCCATGTCTAACCCATAAAATAGAATAAAATAAACCAGAAAACTGAGGTTACTCAATGGACAAGTGCTCAGCGTGTTACTGGTAGTGATAGTCAAGTGATGTTAAAGTCTTCGCAAGGTCCTTACGCTTAAACCAGTACCTTGAACACTGCATCTACACTCAGAAAGTGCACCCCAGGAGATCTCAGGTGGACATCTACCCTGTGTTCTGGCAGCCCCATTTTCTCCAAGGTCTGTGCCCTGCCAGTGGAGAGCTACCTGTCTGAAGGATGATTTAGGAGCCAAAGCACAGTGCAGGGACTTGCTTGCTATACAAACCAGTGGGCAAAGGGCCCCAGGTGAAGTTTAGGTTCCCACTGGTGTTTTGCAAGAATCAGACTCAGTCTGATCAAGTACCCAAAGTTGCTGATTTCTGTTCCCTAACTGACTGCACTGCCTGCCTATGTTCACGTGCCAGCAGCAAGCCAGAGGGAAGCAGCACTCCCAGAACTGCCTGTACCTGCAGGCATGGTCTAGCAAGACATCAGGATGGTCTTCAGAAGCATTTGAGAGTCAGGAGGTGGTACGTGTAGGGAGACATTCACAAGGCTGCTTGTTGTTGGCATAATAAAAAGTTACTGTAGTCCATTTTCCATTGTCTGAGGTCTTTCCCTAGTGCACTAAAACTGAAACTTTTCCACCTCCAGCTTGGCCCCCTCAGACTCCAGGACCCTCCAGGACACCCCCCTACCCTGATGCCAGATCTTTTGGACAAGATCCCCAGCATGTTACTATCTCCAAATGCTCCTGAGAAGCCATACAGATACAGCTTCTGCACTGACTGGGGATTACATTGCAAGGAACATAACCTGGAAGAAACTCACTAGGAAATCCCCTAAGCACAGACCTTTGCCTTTTCCACCCCAAAATCATAACAGAACCACCCTTTCCATTTGCACTGCTGTCTAGCTGCAGAGCGTGTTGCTTAAAGCTACAGGCAGACTAAATAAATTTGGGCTGATCTGGGAGTGACTCTTGCTTGTTGTAGTGGTTTAAGCCCAGCCAGCAACAAAGCACCATGAGGCCACACGCTCACTCCTCCCCCTGTGGGATGGGAAGGGCAAAATAGAACAAAAAGCCTGTGAGTTGAGACAAGGAGAGGGAGAGATCACTCACCACTTAGGGTCATGGGCAAAAGACAGACTCAACTTGGGAAAAAACCAAACCTGAAATCAATTTCATTTGTTACTAATCAAATAAAAACTAGGATAATGAGAAGTAAAACCAAACCTTAGAACATCTTCCCCCCATTCCCAGCTCAACTCCACTCCCGATTTTCTCTACCTCCTCCCTCCAGCGGCGCAGGGGAACAGGGAATGGGGATTGGGGTCAGTTCCTCACATGTTGCCTTTGCCCCTTCCTCCTCGGGGGGAGGACTCCTCACTCGTCCCCTGCTCCAGCATGGGGTCCCTCCCACAGGAGACAGTCCTTCACCAACTTCACCAGTGTGGGTCCTTCCCACAGGCCGCAGTCCTTCAGGCACAAGCTGCTCCAGCGCAGGCTTTCCCAGGGAGCTACGGCCATGTTCGGGGACCTCCGCCCCACCGCTCCCCTCCATGGGCTGCAGGAGGACAGCCTGCTGTCTCACCATGGGCTGCAGGGCCATCAGCCTCCTCAGGCACCCCTCCTCCTCCTTCACTGACCTCGGTATCTGCAGAGGGGTTCCTCTCACATTCCAATCTCCTCCTCCACTGCAGGTTCCCCTTCTTAAATCTGTCCTCCCACAGGCTCTACCGCTATCACTGATGGGGTCGGCCTTGGCCAGAGGTGGGTCCGGCTTGGAGCCAGGGGAGCTTCCAGCAGCTTCTCACAGGAGCCACCTCTGCAGCCCCCTCTCCCGCTACCAAAAAGCCCTGCCACACAAACCCAAAACACTCATGCAAAGGCTCCATTTGGCTCAAGTAGTACCAATGGCATGAGAAAAAGCTGCAGAGCCTGTTGGGGCCAGAAAAATACATATCCGCTTCTCCAAATCCTTGCTCCTTCACAGCAGGGTTTCAGGTGGCTTCCAGGCTGTAAGTACAAGTCTGCTTATTTTTGCTTTCAGGTAGCACCAAACCTTTAGCTATTGATTATAAGCAAAGGTTCATTAGCAAGGGGAAGGAAGAAGTGGGTTTAGTGAGAAATGCAGAAATCCCAGTTCAACTGCTTAGAGGTCTCTGTGGATTAATAGAATTAATTTATCTTGCGGGGCATTAATTGAAGAATGTGCTGAGGTTAAGGACAAGGTCAGCTCTTCACAGTGTAATGTCTCCTACATAATTCACTTACCAAACCATCAAGACAATCTGTGCAGAGTAATAATGAAGGATGGATGTTCTGCTCCCAGGATCTCAGGGAATATAACCTTGCATTACAGATAACTTTAAATGAAAGTTGTAGGAAGGTACATGGCAGATGTTTTATTAGATGAGACATTTACCACTATCTCATACTTCTTTAAGATCTGCAGTTCCAAATCAGGTCTGCGTAACATACAGAGGGACACTTCTGATAGCACAGAGCATTTGGTGCCTTTGCTGCACTGCATAGCCAGTACTTAGCTTGAGCTCCCAGACCTCCTGCCAGGCAGTTGCCAATCTCACCCCTCAGCCATATGAGGAGCCAATCAATAAAAAAACAGCTCAGGAATTGTTACTTCGCTTTGTTATTCTACTAGACTGACTCAGAAAGGGTTCCTAGACGCCTGCTGCAAACACCCCACAAAACATGCTGGGGAGAAGTACTTGGCTCAGGTTGGTTTGCTGGTGGGGGAAGGATGGCGAGGACAGGCTGTGATTGCAGGTGCTGTGGCATTGCCAGCATGACAACCTTTTAGGCTCCCCTGAGCAGAGTGAGCAGGGGTAGATGCACCACCACCACCCCACCACCTGTGATTTACCCTGCAGGCTGTCCAACCCACCTCAGGTGAGCCCTGCCAGGGCCAGGCTAGGGCAGGTGCCTGACCACATAGAGGAGGGACAGAAGCCAGCTCAAGGGGAGAGAAAGGTAAAAGGCGTAAGCAGATGAACCAGCCTAGGATGAGGCTTTTGTATCTCTGTGCTTGCAAAGCATGAATGCAGTGCAGGTATGGTTGTAAAACATTGTTAAGCAGCTATGCCTGGTGTCTCTGGTGGTGGGAGTAACTCTAGATCCTGGAGCCCATCCTCTGTTCACACAAAGCTGGCCCAACTCTAGCTTTGAGGAGTTGGCGTGCTGGTGGCTATTTGTTTATCAGGCAGGAGGAATCTGCCTCCCTGCTCCTGCTAGTGGTTCCTTATTTGCACACGTATTCAGTGATTGCAGTGAGCAGGATGGGAGATTAATAGTGACCATTAAAGCTGTACCAGACCCCTCTATATACCAGTGCAACAAATCAGGCAGAACCTGTATCTGATTTCATACATCAGTTATAAATTGTTGCTCTTCAGCAACTTCTAAACCACAGGCACAAACTTTTAGACACCAGAAGTATTTTCTTGTGAGATTAATCAAATATTAGAGCAGGGGCTCAATATTGAATATCCATCCTTGGAGAGACTTAAAAATACGACCTTCAAAAACCTGATCTACCTTGTCCCCTTTCAGCGCAGTTTTGGGCCAGAGATCTCCAAATGTTCATTTTAACCTAAGTTTTTCTGTAAGCTACGAAATCCAGGTCCACAGCATGGCAGCATGGCAGCATGGCAGACTAGGTCAGAGAGATTGAATCAGATGACTGTGCCCTGTGACTTGTTCATCTCCAGACCTGTCCCACAGAAAGGTCTTAAAAAACTGATATTGCTATTGGTTATTGTCTTCTTCAGAGCTCCCATGGCAGATATCCAGGTAATGAATCCAGCCAGACCTGCTCCATTAATAGGCCCTAAGAAGATCAAAGATGATGGCATAAGACAAAGTGTCTGTTTTACAGTTCTTAAAAGCTTAAGAAAAATGAAAACACATACAAGGAACCCATATGATGCCAATTTTACTGAAGATGGAAAACCAGACTCAGAGGTGAGATTTTGTGCCAGATTTAAATGCTTTGTGACCACATTTCATCTTCCTTCTTTAGATGCATTATGATAAAATCTAATTATAGCATTGCACAGGTTCCCCCAGACAGTGCTCTTTTGAAGCAGCACAGGCAATGTTTGTTTTAATTCACTTGAGTTTGATTTTCTTGTTTCTTTGCTATTTCAGGTCTTATTACCTATGCACTATTTAGATTAGTGCTGACCTGTCTCCAAGTTTCTGAAAGTGACATAATTAAGTCTTTGGATTGTCAGAGGTTCCATCCCACCTTCCAAAGAGGTGCAGGAGATGGTCTGGGAATGGTCATGGGTAGAGTCTGGCAGCAGCGCTCCAGAAGTACAGCTGTTCCTCTGTGAGATGGGATAAGTGCACAGCTAGGCTTCAGGGCACCCCAAAGGCATTACCTCAGCTACTTTTACTGTAGTAGGCATTGAAGTTACTGAGAAACACCTGCATTAGCATAGCCTGGCTACTAGGCATAGAGAACAGCCATAGGAAGCAAGACGCTATACCTGACTTGCTTGGGAACTGCAGAGTGCTGAGGTTGTACTACTGTACTGCCTTTTCTACTTGTCCTGGAAAAACCTTAAAAAATAGTCTTCCAGGTGTTCTGTTCAGCCAAAAGCTGATTGAGCTTGCAAAATTACTGTAGCAAGCCTGTGAGTCTGCTGTGTTCCCTCATCTCTGACAGCTGTTTGAGAGCTTTCTTGTGTCTGTGTTGGCCTCAATGCACTTAGAGATGATAGAAAAGTCACAGTAGTGCTGCTGGCATTCACCTGTGACCTCTGTATTTAATGTCTTGTCCGTGAGTGCATCAAAGATTTGTTCTCAGTCACCACTTCAGATTTTGCAGCACAGAGGATATTTGTAGACAATTTGTGAAACATTCTTTTTCTGTGCTATAAATCTATGAACTTGGTAAACTGCATCCACTGCCATGGCAAGAATAAGTTATGGCATTTCTCCTAGCTCTGTCACGGGTTAGATTCCTGCATTGTCTCCTGCACCACAGCACTTCCAGCCCTGAGATCTGGACAGAGCCTGGCATTGCCCAGCCCTAGGTCTCTGTGTGCTCTCGGGTCCAACTTTTGTCAGACTCCTCCCTGCTGGGAGGTGGGATTTGCATTTCTCTGCCAGGAATGTGCTCATCTAGTCAAAGTTTACCCTTTCTTAACACATCAGCTATGTACCTACTGCCCAGTTCTCCTGGGATGCCTGCCAGCAAACACAAGCAACACACACCGACAGAGTTGCCCTTTCAGTTAGCAGATTATGAAGCACATGGTTCATGTCAAATAATAAGTGTAGCATGGTTTTCTTTGTTTGTTTTGGGGTTTTGAGATTTTTTTTTTTAAGTACTTGTCATGGTTTAACCCCAGCCAGCAACTAAGCACCAGGCAGCCTCTCGCTCACCCCTCCCCCCTCCCAGTGGGATGGGGAGGAGAATCAGGAAAAAAGTAAAACCCGTGGGTTGAGATAAGAACAGTTTAATAACTAAAATAATAAAAATTACAATAACAATAATAATACAAATATGATAACAACAATAATAATAATAGTAATGAAAAGGAGTATAATAAAAAGAGAGAAATTAGACCCAAGAAAAGACAAGCGATGCACAATGCAATTGCTCACCACCCACTGACGAATGCCTGAGCAGTGATCCATGTGTCCTGGCCAACCCACCCCCAGTTTATATACTGAGCATGACGTTCTATGGTATGGAATATCCCGTTGGCTAGTTCCGGTCAGCTGTCCTGGCCGTGCTTCCTCCCAGCTTCTTGTGTACCTGCTTGCTGGCAGAGCATGGGAAACTGAAAAATCCTTAACTTAGGATAAGCACTACGTAGCAACAACTAAACATCAGTGCATTATCAACATTAATCTCACACTAAATCCAAAACACACTGTACCAGCTACTAGGAAGAAAATTGACTCTATCCCAGCCAAAACCAGGACAGTACTATGGGTAGCCCAGGATCTGCTTCTGCCCTTCACGGTTTGTCTCCTGAACTCAGAGTCCTCTTGGCTCAGCTCACCTTTTCCACCCTGGGGTGGCTCCACAGCTGAAAGGTTACCCCTGCCCTGAAATTGCTGTTCTCTTTTTTCCTGCCTAAAACTTTGCTGCAGGTTAATGAGTCCATTCATACAATCCCCCATAAAACCTTGGCCATGTTCAGTGGTGCTCCTGCCCATGCATACTGGTAGGAGCTGGGTCTTGGGTAGCCCGCAGTGAACTGCATGATAAGATGACGTTTGGAAGCTGCTCAGCCTGGGGCCTGGAAGAGCCTCTCTCTCCCCTGCTCACCAGGAGAGAACAGGCCCCAGCAGACCCCTCCACCAGTTTTTAAGAAATGTGTTTTCCTTGGTGGTGTTTTTCTTTCCCATAGAAACTACCATTCCTCAACTATTTTCTTCCTCTCCTAGACTATTTTTTTCAAGTGATTTCTGTTTCCTCTTGTTGAAGACAAAGTTCCCTTTTAAAGATTTTTCTGCTTTCAGTGAAAAGTCAAAGCTTTGTGCAAGGAGGAAAAAAAATTCCCCTCTGATCCACTCTGCTCAGAGAGAATACTGCAGGCCAGTATTGTTTCTGTGCTTGCTGCCTTTCCATCCTTGCTGCATTGCTTTTCTGTTGTTTTCCTTTCTCTTTGCCAATGGACATCCTACCCCGAAGCAATGGGTGCCTTGTGCCCTTTCCAAGGGCTTCACTACAGTCCTTCCCCCATTCTGCATGGTTGAAATGATCAGCAAGTGAATAGTTAATGCTGCTGACATTGGAGGTGGTGCCTCACATGAAGGAGAGGAAGCCTCTGAGCTGAGTCAGGTTTTCTGCAGGTTCCAGCTGTTGGCCCAGCATTGCTCTGTTCCCATTTGAAAGACTGTCACTGGGACCATGAGAAGTCCCAGTCACATGCTGGGCTTGCACTTCAGTACACACGGGTTTGAAACACAGGCTAGATACACCAGCTGGTACCTTGATGCCTGATTCATGTACTGTATTGCCCTGGAAGTGTGGAAATCAAGGATGTGATAGCAGCTCTTCTGCCATTCAGTCAGTCTAGGAAGAGTGAAGGGACTATTGCTGTGACCTACTGCCCTTCTGGAGAGACAAAGGAATTACCAACTGCACAAAAACTGCTATGCTGTCTTGATCTTGGATAGCCTGGCAAGACCACATAAATAAAAGCTGGCACTGTGATGCAGATTGGACCTTCTTAAGAGGTCCAGCAAAGCAGGTATACAGAGTAGTACTAAGATCAACATACAAATTGGGCATATATATCACTAATCCTTATCTGACCTGGTTTGGTAGTGTCAAGAGCATTACCTTTAGTCCTTCTGTGGCTTGCACAAAGTGAATTGAAGTGACTCAGGACTCTGGCGTACAACCCCAAGGCATTGTTGAGGGCAACTAAATGCTTATCAGAATTGCTGGATCCACCAGGCAGTAAGGGGTCAGGTCAGTGCTGAGTGTCCATGTTCTCACTCTTCTGATAGCCAAGTGTCCCTCACAACTTCCTGTGGCTTGGGCCTATATGCAGGATGCTAGGAGAAACAGTCCTACAAGACTGGTCAATCTTCCTGGCCCTATGAGCTGCATACCAAGAGCTTTATATGGGTGAGAGCCACAAGATGCATGTCACTTTTGTCAGAGGGCCAAAGGGGAGGGGAATGCTTGTTACTGGTTCACACCCACAGGTGACAACACAGGTGACACAGAGACCTTGGTACCCCACAGTGGAGCAGGATTGACCAGATACTGAGCAGGGAGCAGAGTGTGTCTCTCTGGAAACTCATTTTGGTCATAGGAGCCACCTCTGCTCCTTCACTCTGGGTTTTCCAGCACTGTGGCACTGATGCAGACACATTGATGGTCAGGCAATGATACAGAAGTAGAACCCACATTACTCAAGAGCCATATCCAAGTGAGAAGCTGGGCCATATCTTACACAAGTGCTAATTCTGTGATCAGAAGTTTCATGGTCTTGCACAACCCCTTTCAGGATGCATGAATTTCTCAGAAAAGCAAGCTGCTAGCCAACAAGGTTATAGTGATTTAAAAAAGTGGTCTGTGCCTCTTAATGCAAATAAGTGCACATTAGTCACCTTAATCCTGCTGGGCCTCAGACAGGAAATTCAAGAACTCCCCATTTGTACTATTTTTAGAAGTACCATGATTTCAAACCACTCTCCTCATGCTTTTTAGACCTGAACCATGATTTTCAAGTGCTTGGAGTTGTCAGTGCTGCTATTAGCCAGGCAAGAGAGGGATACATGGAAGAAAAGAGATGAGAAAGGAGCATAACTCATGATGGACATTTCTGATTGTATTGGGTTTGTGTGGCAAGGTTTTGGGGGGGTGGGGTGTTTACGGGGGTGGCTTCTGCTGAGAAGCTGCTGGAAGCTTCCCCTTTGTCTGATAGAGCCAATACCAGCCGGCTCTAGGACAGACCCGCCACCGGCCACGGCCAAGCAAATCAGCAATAGTGGTAGTGCCTCTGTGATAACATATTTAAGAAGGAAAAAAAAGTTGTGGGGGCTCAGTAACGGCAGCCGGAGAGAGGAGTGAGAACATGTAAGAGAAACAACCCTGCAGACACCAAGTTCAATGAAGAAGGGGGAGGATGTGCTCCAGGTGCCAGAGCAGCGATTCCCCTGCAGCCTGTGGTGAAGACCATGGTGAGGCAGGCTGTCCCCCTGCAGCCCGTGGAGTTCCACAGTGGAGCAGATAGCCATCTGCAGCCCATGGAGGACCCCACGCTGGAGCAGGTGGGTGCCTGAAGGAGGCTGTGACCCCGTGGGAAGCCTGTGCTGGAGCAGGCTCCTGGCAGGACTTGCAGATCTGTGGAGAGAGGAGCCCACAGAGCAGGTTTTCTGGCAGGACTTGTGACCCCACGGAGGACCCACGCTGGAGCAGTTTGCTCCTGAAGGACTGCACGCCGTGGAAGGGACCCACGCTGGAGCAGTTTGTGAAGAACTGCAGCCCATAGGAAGGACCCATGTTGGAGAAGTTAATAGAGGACTGTCTCCCACGGGAGGGACCCCACGCTGGAGCAGGGGAAGAGTGTGATGAGTCCTGCCCCTGAGGAGGAAGAAGCAGCAGAAACAACGTGTGATGAACTGACCGTAACCCCCATTCCCCGTCCCCCTGCGCCGCTGGGCAGGGGGGCGGGGGGGTAGGTAGAGAATCCAGGAGTGAAGTTGCGCCCGTGAAGAAGGGAGGGGTGGAGGGAAGGTGTTGTGAGATTTGGTTTTATTTCTCATTACCCTGCTCTGGTTGATTGGCAATAAATTAAGTTAATTTTTCCCCCAAGTCGAGTCTGTTTTGCCCGTGATGGTAATTGGTAGAGTGATCTCTCTCTGTTCTTATCTCGACCTGGGAGCCCTTTGTTATATTTCTCTCCCCTGTCCATCTGAGGGGGGGGAGTGATGGAATGGCTTTGGTGGGCACCTGGTGTCCAGCTAGGGTCAAGCCACCACACTGATGCAAATGACCACCTGGAAATAGATTAAAGTTTCGGCATGTCTCATAAAACTAGAATGTGTTTCATAATGTGTCAGGAACATTTGAGAAAGCCTTTTGCCAATGGCAGGTCTTATAATTAGGGGTTAGCAAGTGTTTCTTCTCACTGCTCTGTTCTGGCTGGCATCACGCCCACAAGGCAGGTCTATCAACAATTTACTTCAAAGGGACATGACTTACCTGTTATTTCAATATCAATGAGACATGAACTGATGTCAATGAAAGGTCAGTTCCAGCTTATAGGTAAAACCCCGTTATTAATATTTTTATTACGTTTAGTTGTTTTAATTTTTTGACTAAAATCATTTAGAAGACAATTAAGTCCCATCAGTGCCTGGAGTGCTTAGATACAGAGGAGAGTTCAAATGCTAGCAAACCTATCTTCCTCTCTGCCTTAAATTCAGAGAAAGAATTGGAACTAAAATACATCAACTGGTATTCTCCAGTCCTGTGCAGTAAAACAGTGCCATCTTACACCACTCCCTGCAAAAGACCAAATGTCTTTTGCAGAAATCCTCATACCTCTTTCACAGCTGGGGAGTGAAGTCTCTGATTCTAGCCCCAGATGGCAGCATGGATGCCCAGGTGCTGAGCACCAGATTGTTGTCCCTACAAAGTCACTAAGGTCTTCCAGAAACCCAGCTCACATTTTAAGCTTGTGACTCTTGGAAGCCTACCCTTCAGGGAAGAGAAGGAACAAGTACTGTACAAGTCAGTGAACAGACTAGTTCTGGTAGCTACAGAGGCAAGACAAAAGTACCACTAAATACTAATATTTAAATTCCACAAGACATTTTTCAGAGTTTTCCAGTACAGCTCATTATAGCTTTAACAAGTATATGCAATTCATATAAGACAATTCATCTCAGCAGTGTGATGGCTATTACCCACATTCTGCTTTCTCTCTTATTAACTTGTTACCCTATATTTGTAATAAATAGAAAATTATTCAGTTCAATATTTGCCTTCCCCAATATCACTCACTGACTAATCTTTTATTTTTCACTCCCTCTTTCCTCCCAGATTGTTAGATCTGATAATTCATCTGATAAAATACTGTCCGTTTCATTAATCCAGCAGATAAGTGAAGTGGTGAATTAAAAAAGAGACGATAGTTTTCACTAATCCAGTAGATGTGTGATAACAAATTCATGAACCCGATCACAAATTTATGTGAGAAGAATATTAATGATATCAGAGAGGGGATGGTACTTTGGTAGTTTCAAACTAATGGTCTGAGACCATGAACTTTAACTCCCCGAGGATACCTTTGCAACCTCTTTATAGACTAGAAAAGGCTGGGGAGTGCAGAACTGGAAGCAGGTAAAAGAATAGAGCATGAGCAATGATTTGCTTTAAAAAAAACCAAACAACAAACCAGAACCGAACCAAACAACCCCCCCTCCAGTCTTAAAATCACTATGCAGGGGGTTCACTCTGACAACCTGTGGAACCTGCATGACAGGATAGTATTGATAGATAGAATTCTGCTTAAAAAAACTCAAAGGCTAGGCATTTACTTCATAAAAATAAAAACTTTAGTCCAAGTTGTGTATGCTGTCACTGCCTCTCCTCCTAGACAAAAGAGGAACAATGGAAGAGTCCCAGAAAAACATGCCTTTTTTGCAGTTGGGTGCCATAACAGGAATTTTTTGCTTTGTTTGGACATGTGTATGAGATCTTTCACAGAACATAACACAGTGATCTAGGCAGAAGCAGAATGGATGGGAACATTTAGGTAGTCTAGGGGCTCCTTTGAAGTACTCAAAGGTTAACCAGATAAAGTAATGCTGTATAGCTGTAGGCTTTATCTGGTTGTATATAATCAGATGTGTGTGATGGCTGTCAGATGATGAGGAAGAGAAAAGACCCTTGCTAGCAAGTCTCATGCCTCTTCTAATAGAGACCAAACAAACAGAAACTTCTGAGGAAGCTGCTGGGGCTGAGGGAACTTGAAAATAGGCTGTTTTCCTAAGGATTGCTGGTCTTTGTACCTGCTGCCTCCTCCCACTCCACACTCAGCCTCTTTCATATTTGACTGTAAATAGCCAATGAGTTCAAAAGCCACTGGAAGGGGCAGGATTGACAGAGGCAGACATATAGCACAATCCCCTGCAGTGCCTTTTTTTTCTTTTAGAAAATTGGGTAAACTTGAGAGAAATATTGTCTGTTTAATAACGTACTAATAATCTGGCGACTAGCACAGAGAAACCAGAACAACATGTTCAAATAGTGGACTTGACAGGGAAAAAATATGGCATTTTTCTTTATTATAATGAAGACTAGAGCGTATAACCCAATGTGCAGTTTAATAGCACTATTAAACCAACAAGACTAAATGTTTGCATGAAATCTGAACGCACTGCAGAATGACCAATGCCAAAAGCCCAAGTGGCTGCAGAGTTTCTGATTAATCAACAGAATAAAAAAAGGAAAAGCTATTTCCCCCTATGTGGCTGAATTAGTGGAGCATTGCCAATTTGAAGTGAAATGAGAGGCACAAAGGGGTTGCACTCTATAGGTACGTACTGCGTAGAATGAAGCAATCTAAAAATGGCTATTTACAGAGGCTGACTTGACCCTAAAGCATGCACTAGAAATTGCCACATCAATGAAGATGCCTACTAAACATGCCAGGATGGTGCAGCATTGTAAGATCTGTGCAACAAATAAACTAAGGGTCAGGCATAAATACAGCACAGGCAACACCCACTGTGTACTTTTGCTGTGAGAAAGAGTTTCTGAATGCAAATGATTATTGATTTTCTGACAATCTTGTAGAAACTGCAACGAATTAGGGCACATGCAGTAAATGCGGAGGTCAGTGCATAATCATGGCTTTCAAAAGATTCTTCCCAAGGATTTCAGAGTCCTTGTTTGCTGATGATAGGCTAAAGATCACTGATAATGTTGTACAGTTTCCAGCTCTCAAGTTTAAAGAACAAAAGTTAGATGTGGCTGACAAATGGGAGGAATAAAGCTCGAGTGAATCTTGTCCAGGGTCTGCTCTCTGGGTAACATCTCAGCAGGATAATTCAGCCACCTCAAAGGAGTGCAAGAACTTCTGCACTTCTAAAAACATACAAAAGAAAATGTTTCTGCTAGATTTTAAGCCTGAGCTCCCATGACGTCTCCTGAGAAAACCTGGCCAATGCTAGATTGGTTATGACTGACTTTAGCTAAATCTTGCCACCCTCCAAGGATGGAGATATCTTCTGTGCTGACCTCTTCTGAAATCACACCATCCTCCTGGTGAAATTGTTTTCTCTAACATCAGTTCTGCACTTCTCAAGCTGAAATTTGATGTTGTTATAATAATCAATGTATATAACATGTCATAAAATGATTTAATTATGGTATTCCTGCTTGCTCCCTGAGAAAACCCTTGGCTTCATTGCTTATAAACTTGGCCAGTACAACCTGTTTAGGCTCTTGTTTCTCTTGGTGTCAGGGAGACATGGTGAATGCACAGCAAAGCTTCAGAGAACTAAAGTCTCCACTGAGTATGAGAGAGCTGGTAACTTTGAAAGGCTTGCAAAATGTCACCTCCATATTTCTTTTACAATGTCCATGTTTTGTTGAAATTGTTCTTTAAAACATCCCTCTTGAACTGAATGCCTGCACTCAAACATTTCAGCCCAGATTAAGGCTGTTTGGCAAATTATAAGCAGTTTACACAGAATGTGGGGAGTTGGGCAGTTTAGAAAATACACACTGCTTTTGCCTGCCTGCTCCTCCCCAGTTGTGATACTGAGTACCTGGTTCAAAGGTAGTGCAGCTAAGCCTATGGAAGAAACACCTGGGATAGTCAGAAATGCTGTTATTCAAAGGTTGAGAGGTATTTACTCTGGATGGGTTATCAAAGTGCTTGTTTTCTCTAAAGAGAAATGACTGTTCCCAGTTTGAAATGTCAGGTGGGAGGTGAGTTTAACCATCCAGCTCCCATCAAAGTCAGCGTGCGTCATCTGGCTGATGTCCCCCTGCCATTATTTGAGAAGCTGAAGCATTATCGCAGCCTTTTATAGGAAAGGACAGTGAACAAGCTGATGGAAAAATAAATGTCCAAACTTTCTGAGGTCAGGTAAATGAGGACAGTGTTTCCTGAAGTTTGGCAGTGCCGTGATCTGATATGCTGATGGATGTCAGAGATACAGGGAGTGTCCTAAAGCAGTTCTCTGAAAATCTGAGTCTTGGGTACCTGTGGTGCTTTGCCAAGCTAAGATTGAACAAAACATAGCAGACATGGCTGTCAGGAGCCTCCTAGAAGAGAAAATCGTGATGCATTGACATAGTCTGCTATGCACTTCAGCAGGATAGCAAGCAGGGGAGAAGAAAAACTTTATTTTTTTTTTTTAGATCTATCGATAAAATCTGTGTGGAAAACCCCTAAACTTGAGCTTCCATAAAAGTTTCTTTCTGAATAATGTTCTCTTTTTTAACTATTTGATACATATCCATATTTACTGGTTTCCATGGTCCATAAACAGAAACAGGAAAATACTGAGATACCAGCTATTCCCATGAAATGCTGAACATAAGAAATCACCAATAAAAATGAGCCCTTATATTTCAGCAGTTGTCCAAGGTTTATTTTGTGAGCATTTGTGGAGATGGACAAAAGCCCAGAAGTTATTTTAGCCCCTTCCTGTTCTCATTAGCCATGCAAATCCACCACATGACTGTTAAATGCATCCAAAGAATGTTCTTTCTGAGCCCTTTCTGCTGACCTACTGGCAGCCTGTGCTCCTGTAATAAACAATAGCTCCCTACCTTTCCAAACACACAGGTTTATGATGTTGCAGGGAAAGATCTGTATGGCTGCAGTCTTGTGCATGACTGATGGGACCCCACCATGGTGCTGAGCACTAGCACTGACCTGTTCTGGTGCTGCAACAAAGTCCATGACGGCAGCAGAAGACAGCCTCTGGCTTCAGAAAGCACTCTTTTCATCTTTTGCACTCAAAAAAGGCAAGGTGTTCTCACCACCTTGGTATTGGTCACAATACAGGGCCATGAAGATGTGTCTGAAACAGCTAGGGTGGCTGCTGGGAGCAGCTGTACCCGCACCAGCATAGTGCTGGATGCAAGTGGGTGTCCCAGTTGCCCCAGATGGACTATTCTGGTGTCAGAGCCGCCCTGGGTCCTTCTGCCTGGCATTGCATTTTGCTGGGACCGTACATCCAGAGTGGCCTGTGGAAACTAAGCTGAACAGAGCTCTTCTCTGGTCTTCACTGCCAAGGTAGGCTCAGCTGCAGGGCTGGGGTTGAGCCAGTACAGCCACCAGTGCATACCAGTGCCTACCTCCCATCCAGGAGCTGGTGAGGACATCTGCCGCTGCCAAAATCCTGTTGTCCACGTGCATGCGAGTGGGAGGGCCAGCTGCCCAGGAGGGATCTATAAGGATCTCCCATGGACATATCCAGCTCCAAACCAGAGCTTGGGACCATGGGGACACACCTTTAATAGCACATGTCACCAGTAGACATTAGTGTCACTCAGTGTGGACTCCAGGAAGGGGGTGATACCCTGTGATGTGCTATCTCTAAAGAGCCACTGTGTTTCCAGAGGTTTAAATGATGCCCATCTGCACCAAGCAGGGCTGAGGGTAGAGCGTGGCTCTTTCACCTTCCCAGCAACAGCTGTAATTGCTGGGTCTCTCACTGCCTTCTGCTTGCAGATGGCATTTCTCACTCTCAGCTAAACCATTTACCATGCAATCTTCTTATTTCAGAGCAGATAAAAATACCAGCTAACATCAAGCAATTGTGGTGTTTGCTCTATACTTATTAAAAACCACTTTATTACGATGTTAACCTTCAGACCCTTGGAGCTGCCTGACACCAGCTGTCTCGGGAAGCAAAGACCCTGCATAAACAAAAAAGTCACCCCCCCAGAGCAAAAGCAATGCTGAACTTTATTAATAAAAGCTTGAAGCATGGTATAATTCTCCCGACCACCCTTCCAGGAATTTAACACCACAACACTTCAGTCAGCACAAAAGACAGACACGATATTTTCTAATTGATAGAATATCCATTGAAATCCTATTTAGACACTTTAATGGGATCACAGGAACACTGTGCCAATCTGTGGAGGTGGAGGGCTCATCAGAAACTTTAATACTTTCCATATGCACAAGAAAATACCATTTGCAGAGATTTCTTGCTAGTTTCATCCATCTGCCTCACCAAGCTATTCCTTTTTCTCTCTTATTTATGGCTGTAATTTTGATGCCACAGTTACTGTACACGATCTGCTGTATCTTTCTCTTATTTGCTTTGAAATTGCTCTTTTCAGCTCATATCTGAAATCATTTATTTGCCCACAAAATAACCAGGCCCTGAACTATTTCCTGGCAACCAGTTTTGCAGTGCCTAAGAATTTTTTTCTGTAATGGTGTATATACATCCTTTATTATTGCACTTAAATGCTTATTAACAATTCATGGAATCTTAAGTGGCTGAAAAAACCCAGATTCTTGAGCTAAATATTTCTAGAGAGTGTCTTAGCCCAGAGCCCTTCTCTGCAAGTGTAGGTTTCACGGTGGAGGAGAGCATGGCTCGAAGTTTTTATTTCTGGGGTAACTGCATTTTTTAATTAAAAGTATATTTAATCCATGTACAAAAGAAAGTGACACAGCTGCTCAGGGGCTGCTGTAACAGGCTAAAAACAATTTTGCACAGTATATACTTTGATTTTACCAGCCTTCATACTATGGTCATTGGAGCCTTCAATGATGAGCATCCTGATCTGAAAATATGAGGTTCCTGTGCTTATCGCCTTCATCGCTATATGGGCCATTCTGAGTCCTCACTCAGCAAATTACAGTCATACTGAGGCTGTGTTTAGACTTAGCAGCACATGAACACCCTCAGGATATGCTTTCCCTCTTGTGTAATCATCTCCATGGCACAGACAAGGATCACTGAGGCAGGGAAAGGCAGTGACAACCTCTGCGACAGCAGCTCAGGTTGCTGACACCCCGGGCCTCCCTCTTAGCCGAGGGTGCCTGGAGAATAGGGTTTGGGATGACCTCTCCATTGCAGGGCACTGAGAAATATTCTTTTTCTGCTCAATTTCACAGAGTTCAAGTGTCTCAGTAAAGAGTGGAAAGGCAACTGTTTATAGGTTAAAATGTTCCTCTTCTGCAGAGGACTAGCAAAGTCTCCAGTGAATGTTTGTGCAACAGTTGAGTGCAAAATTATTTAGAAATTTCTATATATTTAGAACTTGGGATATATTCAACTCTAAGAAGCTATCTGCAATGGCCTCTGTCAGCCTTTCTTGTAGCTGCCAGCCCTGGCAGTGTGCTGCCACCTCACCTCTGGACAAGCCCTTGGTCAGCAGCAATGCAGAGGGGTTGAGGGGCTCTGCTTTTTAGTTAATTTTTACTCCAGCTAATTTGACTGTCAGAAGCAAAAAGAGGAATTTGATGTTGCCTGTACACTCATTGACCTTTAAGTGTGCAGCCCTTACATTTTAAGTATTTTCAAAGCAACAGCTGAACCTTTCAAAGAAATAGCAGCTTCTCTACAAGCTTGGTTCTCCCAGGAACAGCAGGAGTGAGATGATATGATACAGAGGCCTCTGGGGCCCTGACACTTAATTGTCCTCCCATTGAAAAGATGATCAATTTGGAGACTCTCCCTAGGGGGTCCTCCCTTTATCTTGATCTCTTATGTCTTTCCTTGTAGGACATGATTTCCTGCACATCCCTCCCAGCATGGTAAGTTCAGGAAATGCATTTGTCTCCAGCTCCATCAGACCGTTTTGTATTGCTGATGTGTAAGCAGTGGCACCCGTGGTTCAATAACTGAGGATGAGTCTGTGAGCAGGGGAAATCCATGTTTACTTCCACTGACTGTCAGGCAATGCAAACTGCTTTACATGTCCACTGCATCCATAATACCCACTGTCAAGAGTTGCTCTACAGAGATATGTTCAAATGAAAGAAGGAAGATTTTTTTTATGTCATCCTCACAAGGAGGAGGGTTGCTTCTAGCCAGACTCCCGTCCTGGGAGGCTAGAAGGAACAATTTAACATCATCTGGTGTCAATTTGTGTGTATGACAGAAAATAGCATAAGGAGAAACAATAGCACTATTTCTGCATGCAGCACTGGGAACAGTGGGACTCCCTGAAGAGGAAGCACAGCAGGGAGCAGG
Organism: Pandion haliaetus; assembly: GCA_013401275.1. NCBI lineage: Eukaryota > Metazoa > Chordata > Aves > Accipitriformes > Pandionidae > Pandion > Pandion haliaetus. The sequence goes on from VYZV01013202.1 coordinate 321,540, forward strand.
ATGGGCAGAAAGAAGTGCGGTGGCTGGGGGAAGGATACTACAACCCATGGTGCTGCTAGAGGCCTATCCTGAGGGGCGGAAGCAAAAGTGGAGTGGAGAAGCTGTCACTGGAGGTCTTTGGTGTGGGTAGACCCAACCTGTGAAAGCTGGCAAGACTGACTAGCTGGCCTCCCTGGGGCTTCATCCTTGGTGATAGCCTGGTGGGCTTCCAGTTCAATGCTTTTGATGATCCCAGATGGTCTGAGGCATGAGCTGTCCTGTGCTTTTGTATTTCACCTAGTGAAAGAGAAGTGGTGAAGAATGCCTGGTCATTCTTCATGGGCTCCAGTCTCTGAGCATTCCTCATGGGCTCACCTCTCTGTCCATCACATGGGCATGGTGTGATTGACCATCTATCTCTGTTGGCACATGTACACAGTGCCAAAGTACATGCCAAGGTGAGGGCTCTGTGCAGGGAGGTGGGGGAGTCTGGTTTGTGTTGAGGTGTTTTCCAGTGGGGCTCATATCCTGATGGATTTGGTGCTACCCTTGGCATTTTGAGCATCAGCAAGTGTTGCCACACCAACTTCAATAGTTTTGGTTCGGGTCAGGCAACGGCTACTACAGCTGAGCCTAAGTGTACTGGACAAAGATAGAAATGGTCACCAAGATGAGCATGAATAGCTTAGAAAGGGGACAGAGCAATGGGGTGCTGATGGTGCCAGAGCTGATTTAGGGATTAGATGTAATTTTGCCAACTCAGTTTCATTTGGACTTGATCTTAGATTGAAGCAATTTTTTTTTTTTAAAGAGATATCAGATACCTTAAATGGCAAATATTCTTACATTGATTACAGGAGGAAGTGGTTCAGGTCTTAGAGCCAGAATGGAGGAGGTGCCAAGCTTCCCAGTTGCGGAGGCCTAATTTTCTTCTCCTTGTAAATCTTGAGATGAGACAGAGTGGTACCCACCTACCTGCTCTCCAGCAGTCTGATCCCAAGTTACAGCTGTGCTGTATCCAACCTGTCCTCAGGCACAGGCAGCCAAACCACCAGCAGTGGGGAAAAGACTGCAGACCTGAGAGCGGCCAATGTCTCAAGCTCAAAGTGAGACTTTCGCCCAGACAACCCATGGTAACTGATGCCACACCAAAGGGTGGCTGGGAAGGGACAGCAGAAGCTCCCAAGAGATACCACAGCAACCTTTCAGAGCCAAAATAATTTTATTTGTGGGCCAGAACAGTTCCAACTTTGAGTATTTAGCAAAAAGCTTTTTTAATGCATATTTTTTATAACAGTAGTCATGTTAGTGGCAGAGAAGGGGATCCATAATAAAAAAGTGAAATCAAGTTATTGCTTGGCTTCAGTATATACGATAGAGTTGTCATCACAGCACAGGGCAAAACACTCGTCATACTGAAACTGGAGCTCTAAGGTGGCCCTTCTCCTTCCATTTGCCAAGAGCTTGACCCCTAGGACCCATGGATATGCTGGAACCAGTATGACATGGCCTCTTATTGACAAACTGTTTCCATGTTGATCCATCAGTCTGACTGTAACCAACCCTTCTCCCTCCCAAACTGACTGTCCAGGCATTGCACTTGGGTCCACATTTGTTTGTTTGCGCAGCAGCCAGCACAGGGAAGTCCTGACCTGTAGTAGGGACTTCTTGGGTGAGGAACCAGTATAAGTAATAATAAGAAAGATTAGTGCTTTGCAGTCAGTACAAACTCTCTTTAGACTGTTAGAAAGAACCGCCAAAACCTCACTTCTTGCTTTTGTCTTTTGTAGATACCACTTGTCATGTAATGGGTCTTTCATCTCAATAGGACTTTTATCTTCAAACATGTCAGATCTTTAAAGAACTGGCAAACATTAACAGGCAGGGAGAAACTTGATTCTAATTTGCTAGGTGTAAGAGAAAGAGAAGGATGCAGCCATTTTAATGAGCAGAGACTGCTTTTGGATGAGAGCTCCTGTTCCTAAAGGCTCACTGGGTTCTTCTCAGTGCCATGGTCCACTATTAAATCAACACTGGTCACAGTGATTCATGCTAAGGAGTAGCCAGGCTGCGCTGTATTAATATCACTGCATGTGTTGGTGCCTTCAATAGTTTTGATGTTGATATTCTGCACTAAACTGTGATCAAGAAACCTGTAATGAGGGAGACTGAATAACTGCAACCTCCCAATGGACAGCACTGCTGTTCCATACTAACGCGCTGCAGCAAAACAGATCATTTGGAGTCATTAACAGTGATGGGGAGGTAATGGTCATGCTGCAAAGGAAGCTGTGTAAGTAGGAAGCTCTTTTTTTGTGCCTACTCCAAAGGACCAACTTCTAGAAGAGCGTTTGTGACTGTTGTTTGTTTACCCAAAAAGTGGCAGAAAAGCCTCTTTGATGTAGCCATATGCCATGAGGTGTTAAGGATCCTTAATCAAAAATAGAAGGAAATTATAATTTCCTGCTTTGTTCTGAATTTGAATTGAAAAGGCATCTTAGTCACAAGCTGAAGAGCCAACTTGAGCTGTGGTGTTCCTTCAGCTTTACCAGAATTGGCCCAGCATGATGACTGGCTGCTCATGGTGGGGAATCACAGATACTGTCAGCATGTTTATCTGAGGAACAGTCTCCTTTTGGAGAGATAGAGTCAGCTCTGAACATTGGCAGAGATTTTGCTGTCTTGTGTAAGACCCTGATGATTTGAGTTATAGGTACGCTTAAGCCAGGGGATAAAAAGAATGAGAGGAAAAAGGTATTTTTCTGAATTTTCTTCACTATGAAAGATTTGGGCATTGAATAAGGAGACACTGTACTAGCATTGTAACTGGAGATATTGGTTTAACTCCTAGGTCTTTTCATAATCATAGGCAAGTTATATCATAGGCTGCTGAGTCTTTTTGTATTTATCGCTCTGTTTGAAGTCCCATCATCTGGAGTCAAGTGAATGTCCCAGCTTTCATTTTTGTAATATTTTAGTCTCTGTCATTGCACAAAAAGCTTGAGATGTAACTGTAAATGAGGGTTAGGAGGATAGTAGGCAAATAAAAAAAACCTGCAAATGTATGCTAAGAAGAACCAAAAGCATATTGTAGGTTTTAAATCACTCATAATTTGAAAGGGAGAATGAACTGGTTCTTGATTTTAGGATGCTCAGGATTGGCAAAAGCATAATTAGTCTCTTGTCTCCTTTATGCCTCTGCAAAATGGTATTAATAAGGCAGCATTTATCCATTGTAGACTTTAAGTGCTTCAGGGCACTGCCTAGCTCTCAACAGGCCATCATGTAGTGCCTAATGGAGAAGGGTCCTCATAGTCTTCAATTAGGCCTTAATACAACAAAAATGACAAGCCCCATTTTTATTGCCAGTTTCAGTCTGTTCTTCACTTGCAATTTCAGTGATAGAAACACAAGTGAGCATCTACATTTTAAGGCAGCAAGCAACCAAATTTTAAATACTATGAGGTAGTCATTTTAATAAATAATGTTTCTCGAAGGAAAATCATCGTAATAAGTGAGGAACAAGGTGAGTGTAATTGGATTGACGTGAAGTACAGAAAACGAATTAATTTTCTTCAGCAAGGTCTGGGAAAGGTCACAGAGAGGCAACACAGATTGTCATAGAGGATGCTAAATGCTGTAAATATTTAAATGGCTCACAGAAATCACCAATGTATTCCAGAATATGGAAGTATTTTGGCTTTGAATAGACATGTCTCACCAGTTCCTTCGGTTTGAGCACAAAGTCCATCCCAGCTTACAGAGTTGTGGATGGGAGCTATTTGGGACTTTATGGTGATCCACATGCAATACAGAGAGGGGATGGGAAAGAGGATTGGCCATGGGCTATGGAGCATTTCATTGCCAGGCTCCAATCTTGTCCAGGTCAGTAGAGATGGGAAGTCATTACCAGCTGATGGCTGTTCAATGGCCTGTGTGAAATGAGGAGGTGGTTTCAGTCCAGTTCCCTCGTGGCCAAGTGTCCTTAACATCAAAACCACCTCCTGCACTGGCAGTGCCTGGCTCGTCAGCCTGCACCCCATGAACGGGAGACAGAGCATCAACTGTGCAGTGGCTGCAGAGGAGCCTCCATGCAGAACAAGATGCTGATGGTTTTGACTGGTTTTGATACCAACAGCTTTGTTCGTTCATGCAGACATGGCTGGTGCTGTGGCTGAGCTGCTTCGGGGACCTGTTGAAAACTAGCCCAGGTTTCTCAGCACCTGTGTAAACACAGCACTCTCACTGATTTCCCAGGAGTCATGCTTTCAGATTAGCCCAAATTTCAACTGTAGCAGATGGGTCCTCTATTCCTGCCAGGATGACCTGGTGATCATCGGCATGCTGAGCACTGGTATCCCATGACACCTGCCAGAGCCATCTGGAGAGCTGGATACGGACCAGTGATGGGCTGTCTGGTACCAGCACCATCGGGGCCCAGGAAGCCCTTGCTCCTAACGCAGTCTTGCAGATGTTTCTGTTGCTCGCCAAGAGGTGGGATGTTGTCTTTCCTGGAGAAGTCTGGCTTTCTCCAAACTGGCTGCACCTCATTGAATAGTCAGTACATGATGCCCACAGATGTTTGATAGCTCGTGTTTGACACAGAGTCTGCAAGCTGTATTGAACATGGGCAAGGGAGGGGAGAATGGCTGGCCATGAGGGCACATGGAGTCTCTTTCGGGCTGGGCATGGGTGGTGGTGGTGGTGGTGGTGTGTGGAGGGAGATGTTGATCATGGTTTGGTCAGTCAGGAGCAGCACCTGAGAGTCAACATTTCTCTTTTCCTCTGGATCATCTCTATTAACTGTTCACTCCAGCTTCATTTAGCAGTTCCATGGAAACATTTGCCCCAAGTCCTTCAGTGCCTGATGTGTCCATGGGCTGTCTGGGACTGGAAGCAGCATGGTGTGCCCAGCACATGGGCTGAGCAGGCTGCTGAAATAGGAATTTGGCCACTCACCCTTCCAATGCCAAAATCCCCATATGAATGCAGCCCTCAGGATGTACTGACCAGGTCTTTACTTCCATGCTGATGCATCTGTTGACCTTCCAAATCCGAACCAGGCTTTGGTGCCTGAGGCACAGAGGGGTCAGCCAGAAAATATCTCCGGACTTCTCCTCTACATACACTGAAATTTGCACTGTAGGAGATTTTGGAGAGCCCTAACCTGTTACGGTGAGAGAAATTGTGTACAAGTTTTTTGTTCCCAGTCAAGAGGAATTCTGAAGATATATTGACAATGAGAGCTCCTCATCCTCTGTCTCACATATGTGTCATCTTGGTCCCATCACTTGGGTATGTATGTCTCGGTGCTTGTGAGCATATGAGTGTGAATGTGTGAGTGCATAAAATCAAGTTGCTGAGAGATTTTGTAACTAAATATTTCCATAAGATCACACATTGAATTTTATTACATTAAATTTCCCTAGAAGGACACTCACCACTAGAAAAGATTTCTTGTTCACAGTGTTAAATTCACATGGCTTCAGTGAAAGAATAACAAGGCACTTGACACCTTCCAGTTTCAGAATAACTTTGGAGCATCTGTTTTTACTCATTTAATTTCTCTGTCCCAAAGGGGATTCAGCAAAATGGCCTGCTTGCATGTGTTCAGAGCTGACATGATCTAATCCGAAGAAGAGTTGTGTTTGAGTTCTGTGATGCTGGTGAAGCTGGATTCATTAGCCAGTTTCGCCCCAGATTTTTCAGAAAGTTTCTACTGTGTTTAAAGGATAATTACCATCCCTAGGTCTCAGGGGAGGAAGAAACAAAGGACTGTGCATTCCCCTTTTGGTTCAAACTCAAAGAGTGACAGAGGAATGAAAAAAAGTGTAGGTTCAGGAAATTCTTCAGTAGCATGTTAATAGCTCTGCATCGAAAATAATGTGTAGTGTATCACAGGGAGCCTGTCTGGGGAGGAAGAGAAGAGTTAGGACTGCCAGATCCTCTTCTGGAAAAAAGTGTCCCTGTACTTGTAGCTCTCTGGGAAATGAGAGGGAATATGTGACTGTCAGCCAAGTTTTCCAGGACAATGGTTTTGAAGGTATTTCTCCGCTTACCACCAGAGTAAGCATCTGGATACCTTTGGCATCTTCCTCCCATTGCATCCCTTTCCTTCCATGTCTGCACAACCCCCGTTATTGATCTCAGTCCACAGCTTCCAATACTAAATGACTTACAAAGGTTAGAAAATAACCTCTAGAAAGCCCATTTTAATTTTACAGTATCCTCAGTTTCTCTTACTCTTCTGCTGGCCAGTACTTTCATTTCACTGATTGGATCCCTGCTGTGGCATCTTGGTCCAGCAATGCATTCCATGCCTACTGCAAACCTGGAGGAGCAGTGCATCCTTCCCACTGGTGCAAGTTATGCAGAGGGACCCAGCAACCCCCTCTCCTCCGATAGCCACATAAAAGCTGATTCCGATACTGGGGCTCCCTATGCCCCAAAAGCTCCTGCTCTTCCGATCTCATCTTTCCACTTCCTTGGTTTGTGCAGGGGATTATCTGAGTGTGGGTTATTCGATGACTTACTGCCCAAGTGCGAGTACTTCTGCAAAGGTGCTGGTTATCTGAGGTGCTGGATATAGATATGAACGTGCAAGTCCTCATTCTATGTCAGAAAGCACTGCTAACTTTCAAATTAAGCTAGTCTCAAGTTCTGCTTTGTGTAGCTTAGTCCCCCCCCAAAGAAATGCTCACAGGTGGGTTCCCAAAGACATGCAGTGAGGAATTGAATATATTTTCAGCTCTGGACCATGACAAACCCAAAATGAAAAGAATGAAAGAATCTTACAACCTGCAGTAATTAAAAAGTTGAATTGAAGTTCCTAGAGAAGGATGATTTAGGTGCCTAAAGAGTTGCTTTTCTCTCTAAAGATTCTGTGTTCCAAATCCTGGATCCAGTAAGCAGCTGTCCTGAATTAAGGATCAAAAGCTGCATTTGGTGCATCCCTCGCGTATGTTCAGTGACTAGTTAGCTTCCAAGGGCAGTGTGAGACACACCTGACTCATCGACGTGCCAGGGCGTATGCTCCGAGCATCCCACCTTCCCCAGCTCTGTGGAGTTTCCACCTGTCTGCTTCATCTCCCCTGAGACATCTTCTTTTTTGTGGGTAAAGGCAACTGCAAGAGAGAAAGTAACACATCCCTAGACAAAATAAGCAACACACTAGCTCATGACCAGCCTGGAGAGAGAGGGGGATGTTGATGGGTAATCCAACATGTCTCAATTTCTTACTTGAGAAATTGAGCTTTTTAGTGCATAAGAAGGTAGTGATGGTCAGTGAGATTTCTGATGCTCTGGTGAAAGGTGTAGGTCATGAAAAGTTGTACTTAAAGACAGGGAACCTCACCATTTGGGGTTTCTTCTTGAAGCAGAAGAGCATTTAAAACACAATTTCTTCCTAAAAGACTGGCTTGAAACCCAAATTTTCTTTTGGTTCCCTTGGTCCCTTAAAGCGGCATGTGAGAGAAGGTGCTTCGCTGCCCAGCTGAACAGCCACATCTCTCATCTGTCCAAACCAGGAGACCTAAGTCTCCTAGTCTGGAAGAAGTTGTTCAACCTTCCATTGGAGAGACTGACTTGGGTCCTCTTGAACCAACCAAAGCCCTCAGGGGAACTGCAGGATCCAGGTGAAAACGAAGTTCAAAGTCTTCAGCTGCCCATTGCTGTCTGTTCCTCAAAGCAAATCCCAGGCTGTTTGCTTTGTAACCAGCCTGAATAATGAAACCCTTCACCTAAGTGCTGCAGAGAAAAGTGCTTGTGAGTGGTGGGGTGTGCCCTCAGTCTTCCCTGAAGGCAATACAAAGGAAACAGATGTGAGCATTGGGGACCCTGTTGTATTTGAGAGTTAAACTCATATCAGAACCCATGCAAAAAAATTGTGATTACTTCCTAAAACCCAGGACAAGCCACAATCCATTTTACTTCCTCTGGGGCTCCAGGATGCAGTATAAGGACCTCCCCAGTGCAGACCTGGCAGAGCCATGTTGGCAGGCGCTGCACAGCTATGCAGCCCCCATGCTTTTTCCAGAGCTTTTCATGCTTGCCTTAATTCAGGGGAACATATTCTAACTGCAGTAGCATCAAAATGTCTCATTTCAACGTGAAATGCATGCATTTTGCAGCTTAAAATAGATATTCAAGGAAGGCATTCTTCAGATTTTAAAAGCCAACAGCTCATCTTCCTTCTCTTTCCCCAAGCACTGTGCCTTTAGGGTGAAGGTTTCACCCATACCAGCAACTTTCAGTGCTTGCTGTGTTGTAGCAATCATACAGGAATGTCACACCTGGGATGCATGTCTGCTCCCTGAACCAGGCAAGCCTCCTGCTCTTTGCAAGAGTCCTTGGTGTTGCACCTTCCAGGCTCCACCTCTTTCTGTCCCTGCCCCTCCAGCCCTGTTCTTTGCACCCTTCTCCCAGCAAGGTGCCCCTGGCCTGGCATTCAGGACAAGGCACATGGGCAGTCTTGCACCTTTCCTAGCAAAAGAGCACAGCGCCTACAGAGCAAAATGTGAACAAACAACAAGGATGTGCCCTTGTCACAGTGGATAATTTCAAAGACTTCTTGTTCAGCTCTGATTCGGAATGAAGCCAAGTTTGAGGATGTTGAAAACCCCTGTGAATTCGGTCTCCCATCCTCTGCACAGCCCTGAGGCTGGCACAACATGCAAAGAAAGTGAAGGAATTTTAAAATGCAGTCAGTCATCCCTCACATTAAGCTGCTTTTCCTTCCTGCTTTTTTTCCCTTGCATCTGCAAGGGGTTCCCCCAGGTTTCACAGGACAAATAAGAAATTAATTTCTGACAGCTAAAATCTAGCAGAACTTGCTTTCCTTACTTTTCAGACCTGTATACAACCTCTTTTTTTCTCCAGCTCTTGCCCTTTCTGTGTCCTTTCTAATAGGTTACAGAAATTCCCCAGGGAAGCCAGGTGCATGGGACAAAATAAACCAAAGGAGAAACCACCCTTCTCTTCAGCAGAGTTACAGCAGCTGTGAATTTGGCTACCCCTGTTACCGCAGCCAAGAACTCGACTTTCACAGAAACACAACCATATTTGTACTTCGTATTAGAATGTATAATTATAATTATTATGCATGTCAGTTAATGATGTTATTTTTATGAATCTTGATTTATATCAGACTCTATAGTGCTCACACCTGCAAGTGCCCATAGCAAAACAGTCATGGCTCTGAAGGGACACACTGGCAGTGGGAGAGGGAAAGGATAGAATGAAAAATAGATGGGAAAACAAAAGGAAGAGCAGAAGATGGGATGGACAAGTGGAAGCTGCATGAGGGATGCTGGTCAGTGGTTGGTAGCAGACAGAAGACCAAGGAAGGTGTAAAGACAGTCTAGCCAAAGGCTTATAAGAAGGCTTCAGCATCCTAACGTGTTGGGTGTTTCTGTTTCTGTTCTGCCTCATTAAGTGTCTCTCTGGAAAAGTGCACCTGCTTGCTGAGAAGATTTTGAATGAGCAACCTTAACTATGGGAGCAAGGAATAAATATCAAAGAACCAGCCTGGGCCCATGTGGCTGTGGGTACAGCTTTAGTAGTAGTGGTTTTTTGCAAGTCCACCTTGTGAGGGGCTAAAACAAGGGAGGGCATGACCATCCAAGCAGCTGAGAGGGAGCTACTACCCAATGGTGCTGGAGGATTGTGCAGTGATTCCCGGCAGAGGGGCAGTGATAAGAGGCTCAGGCTCATTGGGGACAACAGCTTTGGGCAGGGCAGTGTCACTGGACGTGCCCTGCGGGTTCGTTCACAGCCGTGCAGGAGCTCTATCCAGGAAATAGAAACAGGTTTTCTGCATCAGGTCCCTGTTGACTGGAGCCCCTTTTCCCTCCCTGCACCTCTTAGCCAGGCTGCCTACTTACATTAAATGCAGGAGAAACAAAAGGGCTCAGTCAGGAGGAAAATTAGAGAGGAGAGAATATTAAGAGAAAAAAGGCAGCTGCCAGACGCAGGCCTAAGACGGGGATTCAGGGTAGTACACTGCTCTGGGGTGGAGGAGGTGAGGAGGAGCAGTGTGTATGTGCAATGTGGTTAGAGAGTAAACTTCAACTAGTTTAATTGGCCAAAATGGAAATAAGTTAGTAAATAAAAAAAAAATCCTTGTCAATCAGGTTGATGCCAGCAGTGGCCTTCATGCAATTTGTCTGACGTTATTTTAGATTTATGAATCAGTGTAATGAAAGTAACAACTCTTTGGGTGCTAACAAATAACGGAGAAGAGCACACACAGAACCTAAATTAAAGCAAATGCGTCCTTGGAGGCTCATGATTGACTCCAGCTTAACAAACAGGCTGGTAATGCATTTCCAGGAACAGGAGCTGCTATTTGCTCTTGGACAAGGCTGTGGAGCAGCAGCATCTCACTCCAGAGGTGGAGCAGAAACCACAAAATGCTGGTGAGCTCCCGTGGTCACATCTCTGCTTGGGCTGAGTCAAAGCACAATGGGAATATCCCCCTGTGAGCACGGTGGGACCCCTTAACTTCTCGTGTCATCACAAGCAAATAGAGGAGCATGCCACACATAGGAACATCTCCTTACTCCCCCTCTCACCCTTAGGAAAGCATTTTCTTGCTGCTCTGGCTGATGGCTTTGCAGTGGGCAGGGAAACCCAAGCTGCCCCATAGCCTTTGCCGCTGGCCCCACGTGACCCCAGAAAAAGCCACCCACTCAAGTGGGACTAGCTAGCTGGAAGTGGGCTGTTGCCATAACCACAGCAGTCCTTGTAGTCACAGCCTAATCCCCTCCTGCATTCGAGGGGTCCCTGGGACAGCAGGGGACCCCTGAGAAGGGTAGCAGGATCGCCCTGGGGGCAAATGTTTGAGTAGCCCAGGGTAAGGCCATGCAGAGTTAGAGCTGACAGCTTGTTCAAAATTTAGCAGATTTATGGAAAAGACTTAAGAGATGAAAAAAAATCTTTATTTTGCTACATATTTATCAATTCTTAAACCACATACCCTGTGAAGTTATTGAGCCATTCTGAGTCCACCTTTTTGGAAGTTATCAAAAATTTAAAATCAAGTTGAAGGTCATATTCACTGTAATGTGTGTATAAGAAATCTGAGTTTTAGTATGTTCCAGGGCTGCTCACCACCTATGGTAAGTGCAAAAATGATATCAAGAGAGGGCTTACTCGAAGGTACTTATCTTGCTTCCTCAGTGTTACATGCTGAAATTTTTTGAAGTATCTGAATTTTCTCTTGTCTTTTTTGGCTCATAAAATTGGGTTAAATTCTGCCTTTACTGTGTGTACCTCTGTGGAAAATATCTGTCCACCTACTACTCAACAGTGAAAGCTGAGCTGACTTTTCAGCTGCAAGCATGTATATGTTGTCTCTCACATGCATACAATTCCTCACATACACACAGTATCTTTAAAAATGATGGAAAAGAGTGTTCAGTCTGATAAACAAAGCATGTTCACATGCCAGCCAAAGATGTGACTGTGCTCTCTTTAAGCGCCCCAGCTCCAGCACTGACATCAGGGGTCTGGGTGAGGAGCCCAGGTCTCTGCAGATGGTCCCATCTACTTTCAGAGCTCCCAAAGCAGCCCAGGTTGATGCAGCGATATGACTGGCATCATGCTCTGCAACTTGCGAACGGCTGAATGAGCTGCAGTCAGTTCTCTGGGTGACTGTGCAGGCATATGAGGTATCATGATGCATGTATACAATGGGGTGAATTGAGGTTGCATAGCATATATGAGTGCATACACAGCCATATGTGTGCAGCAGTGCAATCTAAAGCCTATGCAAGCATGAGATAGGAGAACTGAGCTTTTAGCAGCAGAGTCATGAAGGGGTTTGAGCGCTGGAATTAATTACCAGGAGGTGGATTAGAAAGCAGGGAAGAGGTGATCAAATCTGTATCGTAACCACAATATGTAAATTGTAGCAGCATGTGCTTTTCTTATTAATGTATTTCTTTTGATTGCACTAAGCAGACAGGGAAAAAAGGCATCACGGTCACACATAATCAGTGCAGTCACACTAAGCCAATATCAGCACTAAGAAACCACTGGCTCCTGTCCACACCCAGCACAGCCTGTGCACACAGCTTAACTCAGTGCTGTGCCCTCCTGCTCCTCCAAGTACCCCACCTTCCCTTGTGCAGACCCCGCTCCACATCACCATGCCTCGCAGGCTTGCCAGGTTTTACCACAGGGCTGTACAACTCCAGAACCACTGGTTTGAAAACTTTTCTCATGAAATCACCTTTACATGGGGGTATTTGTGATCATTCTTAGTCAAAAGGTAAACCAACCTGTATTACAAAGTGGAGTGTTGCTGGTGCCTTACAGCTGTTCTATTGGTATGCTGGCAATGCCTGTTTTTTCTATTTATAATTTAGCCAATGCCAAAGGGTTATTTTCATCAAATGTAAAAAATGGACACTTATAAAAATGCATAGGTTTTAAATTGCTCAGCAGTTGGAGTAGTTACAAGAACTAGCCCTGGGAATAAATGGCTGCTTCTCACATTAAGCACGTAGGCCATTTCCATGCAGGCTGAAAACCAAATGGGATTCATTTCTGTTCCCACCACACACAACTGTTTCTCTGCTGTTACTTCAAGCTTCAATGTCTCTCTTAATGCTTTATTATCACTGTTAAAACTCTATAGTTTAGAATGTGCTCAGAGTAAATCTGTCATGTTACATTTAAGCACCAATTGGTTATGTTTTAATGGCATTAATCTTTACCTTCTTGCTATGTCTAAGCCAGGATAATGAAAGGAGATAATTCCCCTCTTTCTCAGCTACTGAATCCCGAAAAATGAAAACATGACTCCAGTGCCGCAGGTAAAATTGGTTTGCCTGCTACTTCCAAATGTCCCTTTCCCCACCAGCAAGGCTGACCCTGCCCAGCCCTCCCAGGGCCATGGAGAACACAAGGTGTGATGTGCCCTGGTAGCTTGATAGCCCCAGAAGTGCTGCCTGGCTGTGTCATGCTCTCACCAAGATCTCCTTCTATCACAGTGCTCAGTGTTAAACTCATGCTCTCGCATCTGCACACCTGACCTGATGCCAGGCTTGCAGCATGACAGGAGATTGTGGCTGTAAGAAGGTGGTGGAAAGACACAGGCCCATGGCCAAGGGCTGTCTGCCAGGATTACTGTTGGTGGTGGAGATTGGGACGTGGACCAGGACACCTTGGTGCTGACATTGTACAAGCATGGGGCAAAGACAGGGCTCTCAGCAACTTTCATCTCATCTGCAGGGCAGCAAACAGGGCCAATCCTGACTGCAGCTCATCAGCATGCCTTTAATGTCCATCAATCGTAACAATTGCTGCTGAGTTTTCCTTGGGAATTTGACTTTGGAAATCACCTCACCGTCCACGTGCTTTCAGGACTGAACCTCTTAAAATATGGTCCAGGGCAGCTCACATGATAGAAAGGGTGATATAACACTGCAACAGAAAATGCTAACGAGCTCCAAATTGTGTCAGGAAAATCAATGTTCATCCTCTACACAGTACTGGTTTTATTGGATAACTTTCTTCTTGGCTTAGCTATTGTTCCGGAGTCCTAAAAAAGGAGAGAGAAAGAGAAGAGAAATAAGTAAGAAAGTGCAGTGCATGATAAGCGAGGATTCTTACGTCCAGCATAAAACTTGGGGGTTTAGAACAGGCATTAAATATAGGAGATTATAAAATGGGAAGATGAAGTCTAGATGCAGTAAAATAGGAGGGAGAACACAGGAAATATTTGCTCTTAACATGTTTTGTTGCACAAATATGTTTTGTTAAACAAAAGCTAATCCTTCATCCTTCCAGGTTTCTTGTGTAGAAGGTCAGTTTCCAAAAGCCTGTTGCTGACATGTAGGTCATCAGGAAGCAAAACCAGCCAGCATCAGCATTAGCTCGGTGGGCATGGTGCTCAGTGGCTTAGATGTAGGTCTCCCCCTTCTACATGCATGGGTGGGACTTGCACTGCAATGCTCCTCAATTTACAGTGATGGGACCCTGCCCTGGCCCTTGGTTCTCAGGGATTGCTCTGGCTGTGCAGCCTGCAGGCTGGCTTCATGTGTCAGGCTGGGTTTCTGCAGAAATACACGGGGTAGAATTAATCCTTCAGCACCTTAAGTCTTCTCTGCCCTTCCGCATTTGTGGCACGCAGGAGCAAGGAGCAGGGGTCTCTTCCATCCTTTGACCATCTCTGCAGAATATCAGCCTGGGCTTTCCTCGGGAGAATCTCCTTCAGTCTGTATGGGAAAACCTTTATGTTGCTTCAGTGTCACTGCAGGGGATTTCTCTTCCTGGTCCCATGATGGCCCACAGGTGTTCTAAGGGTGTATATACCACAAGCAGGGTGCACACCTCAGCTTTTTCCAAACAGATCTCCCAACCCTACACCACAACTTTATACATCAATGTGTCCATGGTGGAAGGAAAGCCTCTTCCTTCACCCTCCCCATAGTGAGGAATAAGTCTGTCATCTATTGTTCTTTTAAAGGTTATGTTTTTGCAACCTCTCATCCACCAGAAAATCCACATCTTGAGGTGTTTTAAACCTTAATTGCTTTCAAAGAATATTTTTTCTGAGGTACACTGCTTGGTTTCTTCTTGAGTAGGTGGGCAGACACAGATGACGAGTATCCCCAGTCACTCCCATAACAAAACAGCCAAGTCTTCTCCCTCTAAGTGTCACAAGCAATGAGCAACCTTCTTAATTAGCAGCTACAAAAGCATCCAAATGAATTATTAAAAAACACATTAGATCTATTC